>CAJPEX010001321.1:14396-61111 GCA_905338405.1 Notodromas monacha | reverse complement strand
ACACTCTTGATGCACCAATTATGTCCGCATCTCGGGGTCTCACTGTATGTTGATATGTTTGGAAGATGATCAAGTTTGTCCAGTTGCTGTGCAATGGGATTCGGAAATAAATATAAAAAAAATAAAATTTGGGCGGAACACGTTAAGAAAGGTTTTACTGTACAGCATTGCTATACAAGTACTGAAATTCGTCATTTTCCAACACCTCCAGATTCCCGGGTATTTCATTTTCAAACCTGAGCAGGTGGACTCTCATCTGTGCCACGATTTTTCTGTCTGACGACTATTTTTTAATCCCATTGGGTTCTCTCCTCATGTTAGATGAGTTCTCTATACTGTACAACGAAATTATCTCGATGATGAAACGTTTTTCTAATCCTCCGAATTTCATTGTAGAAAGTCCATCTGTACTTGAAAGGCGACCACAGTTCTTGTAAACTGTTTCAGCAGTAAGAGTTTCAGTGTCTTGTTTTTGGGGCGGGAACATTTTTTTCCGAAAATTTGCAGGACGGTATTTATTTTCTTCGTATACATTTTCATCAATTGCAGGGGTTGGAAATGTTATCAAATGTCATGCTTTGGCCCGAAAAAGTAGAGGAAAAACCACGGGTTCTACTGTACCTTGGTTGATCACGTTATGGACAGTCCATAATTCGTTATGTATCGAAGCAAACGTTGTATTTTGCGTCGCAATATTGGTCGAATGTTGGAAGCTCTTTTAAATTTAGATTCGAAGAAAAAATTGAGTACTGACGCACGATATTACTGTATATTCTTGAGATCGGATTTCTATAACCATGGAGTTGACAAAACGGAATACTGTACGAGTGTACGGTACTGTAATCTACTTTTCAATATACAAGGTAGTCCGGTGTTCCTGTGTGATTTTAAATAGCAGTATTGAATATGTAGAGCACAATGGTGCGGTTTTAACTTTGTTTCAGAATACCGTTGGATCATAATTTTATTTGGAATGGTCTCTCTTGAAACATGGATTAGTTTTTTTTTTTTCAAATTGGAAGGTAAACTTCTTGCTGATGAGATAGAAACCGGGTAATTCTCCCCCATTATTTTGAATTATTATTTTTTTTCTTCCACGGATTCGGACCATCAGCTTTGTTTTCGCACGAATTTTGCCTTCCTTTCGATTAGCCGTAGATTATCTCCCAAGGCTTGTGAACCACTTCCAAGTGTTACAAATCGATCAGTTCAAAATACCGCAAATTTCAAATCAATCAGTATTATTCTCTCATCTGGAAAATATGTCGTACTGTCCGCGTCTTGTTTATCCCTTGTGTTTTAGAAATAATAGAGAGCTTAAGATTAATACTGTACACCGGAAGATATTCAAATGTCAGCATTGGAATCACGTTGTTTCAGGACGCACAAGATTTGGCACGGAATAGTAGCATGTAAAAAAACTTGAGAGAATAACTATTATACCTTTGAATTTCATCTACTTGGATATATTAATATAAGCTTGATTAAAATAGTTGAAATAGGGGGGGGGGGGGGCCACCATCGTTAGTGGTTTTTGTACAAGGGTTTCAGCTCCAAAAATGGGTTATATTCTATAAAAGGTTGCCTGTGTAGCAGTGGCTGACATTCGGTAAGCTAAAAACGTCCTATTTGACCCAAAGAATTCGCGGTAATCGGACTGTAATTTCAAAACATTTGACCCAGTTTGAGCAATGATGACCGATGTTTGTTAAAGATTCACTTTAATCCCGCGAAAAATTACACCACCCTAAAATAGCTGACTTTGTGTAAGCATGACCTCGTTACCGTGACTACCGTTGATTCAGTCAATCCAATTGTTTCGGTGAACCGAGTAGAGTGATTTACGGTGAATTATTTAATTCAAGTTATAAATTCATGACCAGATGAGTTGAACTCTTCAAAAGGCGTGTAAGTTCAGACTGATTTGAATTATGCAGAAACTGGAAAGCCGTTTTCATTATACGAACGGATTTATTGCATGAAAAAAAAAATCCATTGAAATCGGTGGAGAGAATGTCGAACAGCACTGAAGTGTTGCCAAATGATGCAATGATTATGAAATTATTTTTGTGTGTGAAAATTTTGAAACTCTGTTGGATCTAATTAAAAAAGTCTCCAATACTTATGAACCAACATGAAAAGTTCGTACTGTACGATTTAATTAAATGACCCTTTTAACGACCTTTTTAAAAATTGTTTTGATTCTCATTTTTTTCGTGAACTAAAACTCTAATGTCAAGAAAAAAATCACTCGTTGACCAACAGTTTCATGCTGGGGTCAAGTCTGTTTCTATTTTGAAACTGATTAAAAAACTGTCTTCTGCGCATTAAGAATTTTTACGAAGAAAGATTACCTCTACAACACATTTTGTCATTTTTTTTCGTCCGTGGATTTTTGTAGGGTTGAGCGCATGGTCTTTCGAAACATGATCTTCAAACTTTTTCCCAATTTGCGTAGTTTTTTGTATCCTTGCGCTTGCTGTCTTCAAAAATGCTCGAAAGGTACTGTATTATGAGGGTACGCGTAGAAAAAGTGTTGATTCGATTTTGATGATGCGTGGTTCTCCAGAAGAAATGAAAAAAATATTTAGTCCAGAAACCGCGTGTAGAAATGCAAGCACTGTAACGTTATACCATTGCGCTGCGTTATTTTTGTGGGGTTAAACAAATGCTCTTTCCAGACATTATCTTCAAACATTTTCCGAATCAGCGTTTTTTCTTGTATCCTTGCGTTTGCTCATTTCAAAAATGTGAGGGTATCAGTGTACGCGTAGATAAAGCGTTGATTCGATTTTGATAATGTGTATGGTTGTCCAGAAAAAAGAGGAACAGGCATAGTCCAATCGGCTGGAATAACGTCGTCAGGCCCAACCTCGTCAGCCTGGAATAAATCTCGTCGCGAATTAAACTTGCCACGCTTATAGTAGTAGTCCTTATTGGAGCGTAAGTACATAATGGGCTCTACAACTCTGAACTTCTTAAAAAAATGATGTGTCATGCTCCAACCAGGTCAACACTTCACGCCCTTCTGAAAAAAAATGCTATTTGTTCCAGGATAAGCTTGACGACAGTAATCCAGTGTTGGAATGACGATGTTATTCCACCATACCCCGAAAAGAAACCGCGTGTGGAAATGCAAGTAACGTTACACCGTTGCGCGGAGTTATTTTTGTCAGGTTGAACACATGCTCTTTCGAGATTTGATCTTCAAATGTGCTCCCATTCGGCGTAGTTTATTATACCCTTTCGTTTGCTCTCTTCGGAAATGTTCGAAAGGTATTATGAGTGTACGGCGTACGTGTACAAAACTGTCGATTCTATTTTGATGATGCGTGGTTGTACGGAAAAAGAAATGAAGAAAATTTTCCCAAAAAAAGAGAACCGCGGTGTGGAAATGCGAGTAACGTTAGAACCGTTTCGCTGAGTTGCAACGACCGCAAGCGGATCTTCCTCAACGATACCCGTTCTCCGCTTAATGACAACGAGACGTTGATTCGTTCTTGCACGCTTTATTGCGCTGCCATCCAACCATGACTCAACGAACATAATTCGATGAATGAACGAACGAAACATAAATCGACGTAGTATGTAATGATTGTAACGGGAAAAGTAAAACGAGGCTCTAGATCTTGGATCGGAACAGTCGCGAAGAAACTCGAGTTGGAGACACCGTCCTCTGTGTCACACACTCCTCAGTTTTTGGGCAAAGTCACTTCTCGGGTCTTATTGTGCTTTTGAAGGTCAGCCTTTGGAACCTGATTTGATATCTTGAATAATTCCCGGAAAAATTTCGTCGCGAATTCGAATCACGGGACGGATGTGAAGCTTATTTTTTTCGTCTCTTATGATAAGGGGCAGTTTTTTTTTTGGATGTGACTCCGAGAAGTGGCTTCGTGTTTCCAAACGAACATAAATATCGCAGCGTTGGCGTTTGATGAACAGAACACACTGACTGACTGACACACATACATACACACATGTTACAATTCGGTAGTAGAAGAATGAGAACTTCCTTTGCGGTGCTTTGATGTATTCGGTTGATTTGTGAGTTGGCTCCGCTCAGTCGTCGTGCTTCCCGTGATGTTCTTCGTCCTTCTGCTCAGTGTGTTTGTGGGCTTGTTGCTGTGAATTGAAGTGAGAGTGAGTAACATTTTTTTCCGCCGCCATCAGCGTGGAATTTTTTTTTACATAGTGTACTGTAAACTAAAATTGTCAGGTTGAAATACAGTGTACAGTATCTTACGTGGAAATGTATTTCAAGTGAAAATGTTCATGCTATCAGAATTATTTTGACGTGGAGAAAATTAAGCTGTCTTCGTATAGATGGATCAATACTTTTTGATAATCTTTTCAAAATGGCGGACGCTGCGCAGAAACTTGAATAGCTTTCTTGAATGTATTACATTATTCTTGAATTTATGTCGAAGATTTGAGAAGCTTAAATCTTTCATAGAAGGCCTGCTTCTTCAGCTTTTACGCAGAAAAAAGGATGGATCTTAAAATCAATATTGATGTTTGAGGTTTCTACGCGGAATGCTAGTTCGGCAATGTGAACCTTTCCTATTTGTTCAAAATAATACATAATTAATTTGCCGGACTCTTGAAAATCTTTCCACTGCTGAGGATTTTTTTACCGAACACCATTTGTTACTGTGCTCTGAAATGAACGCGGACAAGATTTGAGGCGAGAAGCATCGTGCTCCGCGGATGATTTTTTTTCTTTAAGGAACATCGCAAAAATGTCGACTTTTTGCAAAATTTATGTCTCCTATAGAAGGGAGGTGTAATGGGCGTTTCTTCGCATGTCGTCGGTACAATCCATTTTTTCATGGGATATTCTGGTATCAAAATGTCCGCACTTTTCTGTTTGTTTTCCACAAGAGCGTTTCTCGCACTTCCTGATGCGAGGGCGTGCCTTAGATTTGAGGGAAAGCATTTAATTTGCGGGGTTGAAAAACTAAAGCATATTATGAATTTGAATGTGGTTAACAATGTAATGTAGTTCATTTAATCGGAAATGTGATGTTGGATTAAAAATGTTCTTTTTGTCTGATTTTGATAAATTTTATTTTGTCCGGGGGAAACTTTTTCTCACTTGGTGCGTCGATGCTTCTTCGTGATGATCATGTTTCTGGTCGGTACACGTCTTGGCATCGTGAGTCTCGGAACTCTGGTCCTGTTCGCCCTTCTGGGAGTCCTTTCCAATGAATTTTGCGTCCATTTTGTCGTTTCTTCGTGGGGAAAACAAACTCGTAAAGGTCATTTATTCTTAGGTAGCCTTCGATTGCGAGATTCTAGTCTCATTTATTCACGAACTAAATTTGTGGCGTCATTTTATTGAACTCCTCATCATAATTATTTCCGTCAACTACATCAAGAATAATGTGAAGACGCCAGTGCAGTAATTCGTGAATTACTTCTGCATGGTGGTCGTTTTTTTTTTTCTTACCGGTTCGATTTGGAGTCACCGTCAATTTCCTCGAGTTAGTACTTGTTTTCTGCAATAAAAAACCAATAAAGTTTAGGAGTGAATTGGCAGGATTATTTCGGGGTTATTTTGAACGGTATTCGGAAGTAGCATTCGGTTCCAAATCTAAAACTAAGGTATTTCTTCGTGCTGTGAGCTTCGTTCAATTCGGGAAGAGTTGGAGAAATGTTCTTTTCCCGATACTTGATCAAGTATCGGGAAAAGAAAAAATTCGCGCTGTGGATTTGAATGGGGAAAAAAGAAATAGTTGATATCACTGGACAGTTTCGCAATATTGTTAGAGAGAAAATTGGATTAACATTTTTATTTTTATGTAACTACGGTATTTTAATTCTACGCGGGACTCCGTCTTCGTGAAATTACTTCATTCGAATTGAGTTTTCAGGTCAGAATCACGCAGATCCGAAATGGTAAATTCGTTGGGACGGTGCAATGGAATCTCGTTNCGATACTTGATCAAGTATCGGGAAAAGAAAAAATTCGCGCTGTGGATTTGAATGGGGAAAAAAGAAATAGTTGATATCACTGGACAGTTTCGCAATATTGTTAGAGAGAAAATTGGATTAACATTTTTATTTTTATGTAACTACGGTATTTTAATTCTACGCGGGACTCCGTCTTCGTGAAATTACTTCATTCGAATTGAGTTTTCAGGTCAGAATCACGCAGATCCGAAATGGTAAATTCGTTGGGACGGTGCAATGGAATCTCGTTACAACGAATCTCGTGATGACGAATTATTGGTTGCAACGAAGTTAGTTTTTAGGTCCCTGGTCACTGGCAATAATTTTATTCAAATCGCTTTATGGCGGATTCAACGTTATAGCGAAGGTTTTTTCCTGGTTTCAAAAACTTCGTTAACAATTTTTTCTGTATCCGAATTTCGCGCACTGATTTTTTCGATGATGCGAGCATTTGGTCAAGAAACTTTCGAGTTAATAGTTGTGATGTGCGAGGCTAAAGGGCTGTATCACTATACTGTACATTAATGAAATGCTCGCGCAATTTCTAGTAGAATAAAGTGCTGATACCGGGATAAAGTGCGAACGGTAACGTAAACTACAACACGATGAGTGGCGTTTTCAAGCAACCGAAGTTTCACGTTTACACCTACAGACAAGGAACAAAGGGGCCCGAAATATATGGGTCGCCGGGATTGATTTGGAAGTGCCGATTGTATAATGCATGAAGTAACAGGTCGTGTTCCTTGGAAACCGAACGAGTGCGACGCACCCGGGTTCTTCGTGTTTGATGCAGGCCATCGGCGGTCGGGCATGCGTCCAAAGCAGGTGTTCCCGACTGATGTGCCTATATTGTACTGTATAGCTGTTGGTCGTCTCTCACTCGTTTCCTGCAACTTTTTTCCGTCAATATTGTTGCATCAACTTCTTATATTTAGTTGCTGTAGAAATTATCTTTCTGGGTCACGTTCGATGGGGAATACAGGTGGAGTCTCTCTACAACGATTTTCTTTGTAAAAATGAATTTTTTTGTGGTCCCATAGGATAGGGTTCTCTCCTCATTTAATAAAGTTTCTCTACGACGAAATGCTCTCTACAACGAATTTTTTGTGGTCCCCTGAGTTTCTTTGCAGAGAGAGAGAGATAAATTCTATATGTATTCAATGGGAGCTCGAGATGTGGACGCCCCGACAAACGGATGATTTGACTTAGGGACACTTTACAGCACAAGAAAAAAATCTGCCCGAAATCCGCGCAATGTCTCAAGATAAGTTTGACTTACCTAATTTAGTTGCTCTAAGGTTAGGTTAGCTAGATTTACATTATGTTTTCAACAAAGAGTTCACGGAAAGAACCCTCTAATAATACAGTACCAAGTAATGTCCTAAAATTGAATTCTGCCTAATTTTAATAAACAGTGGGGGTTCCTTGAAACACGGACGATTCGACTCGGGGATACGTGAAACTCAAAAAATCTGCCCCAACATCCGGGCAATGTCTCAAGACATTATGCTAACATTTTGTATAAAAATGAAATAAAAATTTATTTTTAAAATTCTAACAAAGATATGTTTGAATTTTAGGGAACAGATCGTGTTTATTTTCACCGAAAGTTGAACACGAATTTTATCAGAAATTTACTCTGATTCATCATTCGAAACATGCTACTTTTTTGCTCATTTGTTCGGAGTTGTTTCCCCATCATGTGTGAAAAGTATAGCAAGACTTGTGCTTGTTCTTCGCTTTTTGGGTTCCTTTGCCTGCCAAAAGATCAGATACTGTGGGGTTTTCTTCTGTGCATTTTATTTTATGTACTGTATCTTGAAGTTGAGAGAAAGAATTTTATTCAATTTTTGGGCAGTTTTTCACAATTTTTGATTTACAGGAGAACCAATTTTGTCTTCATTGAAATCTGTAAGATGATGTTATCTAACGTGCAATTGTGCAAACATGGGGACAAGGTCGAAGCACCAGTTATGTCCGCATCTCGAGGTCCCACAGCATATTTGTAAATGAAAAGATTTATATACCGTATACATTTTTTTCAAGCTCAAGTAAGGATGTACGTTACGTAAAATGGAGTTCATAAATTCAAATTAAGCTCAACGTTAGTAGATTGAATAGCATTTAGCTGGAAATGGTCTCGATTTGGCAAATCTTCGTTGTCCCTTACAGCTTAAAGTGTTTGTAACTACCTTTTTTTTCATAGTCACAATTGAGCGTAATTATACTAATGGAAATCACGGTAAAGGAAAGGCAACTCTCACGGTATGCTGAAGTGTTTAATATCGTTGGGCATGTTTTATGTTTTGGCATCAATTTCGACATGAATGTCGTGGCTTCGTTATTCCCCATGCGATGTCTTACCTATCTGACACGCACACGTTCTCGCCCGCAGGTATTCGGATTTTNCACGGTATGCTGAAGTGTTCAATATCGTTGGGCATGTTTTATGTTTTGGCATCAATTTCGACATGAATGTCGTGGCTTCGTTATTCCCCATGCGATGTCTTACCTATCTGACACGCACACGTTCTCGCCCGCAGGTATTCGGATTTTTGAAAACGCTTTCTGATTGTTGATTATTATGGGTCGGAGAGAAAAAGTGAAAAAAGATGGAGAAGCGGACGATTTTGAATCCGACTCTGATGAAGGAGGTGCACCGAAGGTGATCAAGAACGCTGTTGATCTCCAACGACTCAACGAGCTGTTTGAGTACCGTTTTGGCCAGTCAAAGGCGTTATGTCATGTCATTAATTAAAGTGAATTGACTTCAAGTGACATTTTTCCAACTTCACTCTAAACTACTTGGACACACTACAAACAAAAATGCGAACGCTGGGTTACAGTCTCCGGTGAGGGTATATGCATATTACCCGGATCTTGTATCGTCAGAAAAACCTTGTTTGGTGTCGATTTTGTAAATTTCGGGTGAAACTAATTGTACTGTACAACTCGCACATGGAGGCCCATACATTTTTTCCCTGGTTTTCAGCAGCGATACTGAATGACAAAATGTTGACGAATAGCAGAATTCCGCAGATATATTTTTTCAATTCCAGTGTTCCACAATTGTTTTTTTGTCATCTCCAGTAATAAGTTCAAGGTCGTTTGACGACAAAGAATTATTTTTTTTATCTGATGTAAAAATCACCAAAATCCCGAGAATAAAGAAGCTAATTTCGTAAAATTAAGAAAATACAATTTTTCATTAAAAGTAACGTTTCTTTCTTTTTATTACAGGACAAACCGGTTCACATCCCAGACCAGAGGAAAGAGAAGAAATTTTCAGAACCTCCAGAGTTTATACGGAATGTGATGGGTTCCAGTGCGGGTGCGGGCAGTGGAGAGTTTCACATTTACCGACACATTCGGAGGCGGGAATACGCTCGACAGCAACATTTGGATTCCTTGAGTGAAAAGGTTTGTCGACCCGAATCACATTCTCGTCAAGTCCTATCCCAAGAATCATTGAAGATGGTCTCGTTTTTTTTTCTGAGGCAATTCGATTGAGTACGGTATGATCCCTTTACAATGAATCTGGTAATGATGCATTTATCCTGACGAATTTTCGAGGGCCTCAGCAGTTTCTCCAAATTATAAAAATTTCATTTGATCAAAATCATTTTCACCTGTGATCTCTGTATGAAGAATTGTTTGCCCTGATTCCGTGTATGCGATATTCGAATTACTGTTGATGATGATCGGCAAAAAATGGAAAAATCCAACGTTTGCATTGCATCATTACAATGTCATCGGACAAGCAAAGCTTTCTGTAAAGAAAATTTAGCGTTCTGTATTCCACAAAATCCGCAGCATTATTTTTTATTCAAATTTATTTATTCTCATTGATGATTTAATCCTTTTTCTCAAATAACATTACTGTAGACAGTACATTCCTCTGTTTCAATGAACAAACGGGTTTGAATGAACAAGTGAATTTGAATATAATTATCTCTTAAAAATCTACAGCTTTTTTTCCTTTTTACTTCACGAGAAGATCAGTGCATTTTTACGAAGGCAAGTTCAATACGTTGTACTGTATAAGATAAGTGTACTGTATTCCCAATTTTTCCTCTTGATTCCGTTGAACGGTGAGAAATGAAGATAGGTCTCCAATTATCACTTGCAGAAGCACTGCTCTGTGCTTTTACCCGTTTCCCACAAACTTGCAGTCTGAAATATGTTGAACTAAAACAGCAGTTAAGTTTGTTTAAAAGCAACTGTTTAAATAAAAGTCCAAGGAACCCTCAAGACAACATTCTTTATAATATAAAATGACATAATAACTACGTAGGGACATGTATAAATATCTAAAACCAATAATACCCCAGCATTTCTTTTTTCTCTCCATATGGCAATGTGGAATGGTTTTGCCAATCCGCTGTGTTGCGATCATCAGTTCTTATTCCCCTCGTAGGATCGTCTGGACGAAGAATATCAGAGACAACTGGAGGAGAACCAGAAAGCATGCGAAGAAAGAACCGCAAAGAAGCGAGAAAAACGTCTCAAGAAGAAGCAGAAACAAACCGGGAAGAAAAAGAAGAAGGCTTCCACTGCTTCTGATGCATCACTTGATGATGATGAAGATGAAGAGGAAGACAGTGACGATGCAGATGACAAGGGAGAAACGGAGAAAGAAAAAAAGAAGAATCACCGAGACTCAGAATCGAAACAAACGAAGAAAAGCGTAGTCCAAGAGCCTGTGAAATCCCAGCCCGTTTCCTTCAGTAATCAGGACGAAGAAGAGGTTTCCGATTGAAGATTGAAGACCCGTATGGGATTTTGCTACCTTCCTAAATTTGATGTTGAGTTTGGTTGAGATGCGTTTTCGAAAGGGATATTATGTGATTGAGTCTTTTTTTTTAATCAAGTTTTTTCCTTCTATGCCCAAGCTGTATATTTCTTAATTTCTATAAATTCCTTGCAGTATTTTCAACTTTCGGCCATGTACCCGCGAACGAAGTTACTCTTTTGTGCCAATATTGTTCTGGCTCTTCAGATCAGTTTTGTTCATCCGTTTTTTCACACCATGTTTCCACCAAATGTCAACGTGTTGGGTGAGTTTATTCAGTGATTTGGTTTAATGCTGATTATTGAATTTATTTTTCTGTCTGTAGAAATGATTTTGGAGAACGTGAAGGACACGCTTCCGATTGCGCCAGATGAAAAACGGACGATTACCTTCAGATGTTTCACGAGGTAAAATAACTAAAAAATAAATAAAAGCTTGGTCTTTTTTTCGAATATTGGGTTTTGATAACAATTGTCAAAATCTACACTCGAGTTTTCTCATTTCTTAAAAAGATTGAACCCACGAGATGGAGCTTACTTGATACCAAATGGTTCAGACTGGGGTTACTGCCTTCTGCGTCAAGGGAACGCCTTCACCTTCCTTTGCTTCAACAACAACGTACCGAAACCTCGCTGCCCTAGACTACGTAAACGGTAAGTCTGCTTTTTACCAACCATCACACGTCAACTTGGCCTCAAGTCAAAACCTCTCTCATTATAATTTTTAGTAAATCCCTGGCCGATTCCCGAAAGCCCGATGCAATTCAGCACTCCCCAACTCGGAAACTTTTTAGGTCGTAACTCCCGTGTTCGAATTTTCAAGGTCGAAACTCCCGTGTTCGAATTTTCAAGGCTTTTTTGTTTTGACGTTGGGATTACGTTTCAGAAAACCTGTTCCAGGAGAATAAAAAAAAGGGCAAAATGTTTTTGTCATTCTCTCCCCAGGCGATTAGGAAGCTTCGTGCAGTTGGGACGTGTATGAATAATGAAAAGTTCTCATAATTTGGCCAGAGAATAATTTCTTGGAAAACTCTCCAAGTTGAATTTATTTTGGAATCCCTTTGAATTTGAGAAGTTCAACTGAGCAGTGGGGCCCCGAGATTCGAACACGATTGGGGCTTGAATAAGTCGGAACGTCCGCATGTCGGATCACGTTTTCCCTTGAACTTCAATGGGAATATATTTTATTGGTTCTCTGGTTGATCATAAATTAAGAAAAAGTCCCCCAAACGTTGAATAAAATTATTTCTCAACGTCAAGATAAAAAAAATTAAATGTGCAGAAGAAAACCACGCGTAATCCTTTTTTTTGGGCTATTGTACAGGAGCCCAAAAATGAAAGAATAGGCAAAAGTCTTCCTATACAGTTCTCAGATGATGAAAAGAACTAAAAAAATTAAGCACAAACTTGACACGTGTTGGTTCATAAATTACAGTGTAGTGAATTTGAAATATTTATTTTTAATTTTTGCGAATATAAAAAGTTCGATTTGTTGGAGGTGTTGAAAAAAAATTTTGTTTGTCTCGAAATGTCGGGAAAGTATCCACATCTCAAGATATTGTCCAGATGTTGGGGTAGATTGTTTGAACTATAAAGTGGGGGGCGTCCGCATGTCGAGGGCCCCACTAGATTATGTTTATGCTGGCTCGCCCCACGAATTGTTTGAGCTAGCCATTCCTTGAAAATCGTGGAAGTTCGTATTGTAGGTATTTCGCAAGTCCAAAAACGTGTACGTAAACCACTTCCAAATTGTGATCCGAGAATTCAGGCGTCGTTTAAAAATATGACGAAGATAGATGTGGACGTCGTCATTCATTTTGATGACCATGTTTCCTTACACAGAGTCAGGCAGTGAAAACCGTATTGACCTCAAAAAAAAAGCTTCCGATGCGTAATTTTAATTGCAATTACTAAATAATTTTCTTCTCTTTCCGCAGCGCTGCTGAGGCATGACGACATGAACGTGATAGTGGTTGACTGGGGACCACTGGCGAAGGGCACTTTACTCGCATATCCGTTGGTCATGAGGCGATCGAAGTTTGTGGCGCGGAAGATTGCGGAGATGCTGTTATCTTTAGCCAGGTGATGATGCCATTTTTTGTGTGCGTGTGTGTCATTTTCCGAGGGACGAGTTATTCTAGCAGTCTTGATGCATCGGTCTGAAGGCAGGATTTCATCAAACCTTGGCACGTGCATCTGATCGGACTCAGTCTGGGTTCCAACATTGCTTCCATGGCTGCAAGAATTCTGGCATCCGAAACTGGGCACAAGGTTCAGCGAATTTCAGGTGAAGATTCATTGGTGAACAATAATAGCGAATTATTAATTAAAGACCTCTGGAAATAATTAATCGCAAAAAAAAGTTGGACAAACTACTGTAGTTGCAATGTTGACGATGGGCACGTGAATGTCAATCACTGTGAGGCAGCTTTAGAAAAACCAGTCTCCTCGATTCTGTTGTTCGTTTTAAAAATTTGAAATACTAAATCCCTCGTTCAATTGACAATCACGCAGGTCTTGACCCAACGTTCTTGTACAACTTTGATTGTGAGACGTGCATCGGAGGCGTATCCAAAGCTGATGCGGAGTTCGTCGACATACTGCACACGAACACCTGGTTCATCGGTGTAGCTAGGCCCGTGGGACACGTGGACTTCTACCCGAATGGTGGATTGTTGCAGCCGGGGTGCAGCATACTTGATGGCACCTGGAGCCTGTACCATTGTGAGTTTTAATTTCACCAGTGGGATTATTTTTTTTTTTTCGCGCATGAGGGGTCTAACGGAAGTTGTCGGAATAAAAATTGAAACGCCAGAATATTTTTGGTGATTTGCGATCTTCTCAAAGTCGCATTTCAACTTTATCCTCCAAAAATCGAATTTGTGCTACATTCTACACAGTACTGCTCTTGAATATAAGTGCCGAAAATGCATGCATTTCATGAACAGCTGCCTTCTCGAACGCCGCTTGGGGTGAGAATAGGTGGCTTTTAATAATGGCGGAATGACCGTGATAGCCCTGGAGGCAACCCCTGAAATTAATGAATGAATGAACAGAACACTTTATTTGCCGCTTTTCAGCGTTCACAAGGTTCACTAAAGATTTCCACAACCAAACCCCCCTTCCCACCCAACACAAATCCACTCAAAGACATTTTAATCACTTCAGAGCAGGAAAGCACAAATTGCTAACAGAAATAAAAGAAAATACAATACAACATGAAATACAACTGGACATCTGACATGTATGCATACACCCATTCATTCCCTGACATTGGTAACAAAATATATGTCAACATGAATTTAAAGCACAAGGTCTTCAGCTTGTTTCTGTATGAGGTTTAGTTGAATGAACAAATTACAGAGAATCTTTGATGAGAAATCATATAAAGCCAACAGTTTTCTTGATCCTTCAAGGTGAGGAAATTAACGTAAGGAAAACTTGACAACTCGATAAAGAAGAGTAACAATAAATGAAAGAGCAGTACAGTACTGTGCAGATTGAAGAATATGCAAAAAGTCACTTTTCTGTGAGTGGGACTTTCGGAAGATTGAGAATCACCGAAGATATTGCAGGTTCTTTTATGATGAATGTTGGAATTTTCCCCTAGAAAATCTCAAGAAATGAAAAAAAATTTCTTCCTGCTCTTGCACTTGATTCGATTTCTCAGGGCTCCATTGTCCACATGTCCGTGCGTGGCTGTTTTACTTGGAATCCATCAATCACCCGTATGACTTCGTTGGATGGCAGTGTGATTCATGGGAATCATTTCGAGACGAACAGTGTGTACAAAATTCAGGATCTCTTGCTGCCATGGGCTTCCATGCTTCACCGAAGTACGCTAGTTTGTTTCTCCCTGCTTGAATTTTGTATTGCATTGTCACGAAACTTGAAATATCTTGGGGAAACGGAAATGCTTTAACCCGAAGCTTCTAAGCAACGGAAAGAAGTCTTCATATTTTCAAAAGGAAAAAGAAGTGCAGGAAATTCTTATTGGGGATATTCTGGGACTTGAATTGCTTCTTGTTGAATGAGTTGACAATATCCTAAACTTGGAGGCAAGGGTTCAATTGCCAAATTATACTCTTTCGCTTCCTTCCAAAAGGCATTGAGTTACATTTTTATTGTTTTTCTCTTTCCTGTGTCAATAAAGTAATCGCGAGAAAGGCCTCCACAAAATCCGGGTAAGGGCGGTTTGAGGGGAAAGGCTTTCGAGTTAGTGAAAATTTTTAATGCATTGTTTCTAAGAGAATTCAGACAGGGACTCAAAACAATTTTAAGAGGTATTAGAGATTTGAGTTATCGTGGTTCAACTGTAATTCGCCTTCATCCTCTTTAATTGTGCTGACCTTGGGATAATACCAGAGAAAAATAAAATGAATTCAAGTTTTGAAACAGGTTTTTTATGCAAAGCGATTATTAATGCTATGAAGTCGGGCTTCTTGATGGCTGATACACTTCGTTCCCTGTTTGGTATATTGCAGTGCACGTGGATCCTACTGAAGCTTCTAAGCAACGGAAAGAAGTCTTCATATTTTCAAAAGGAAAAAGAAGTGCAGGAAATTCTTATTGGGGATATTCTGGGACTTGAATTGCTTCTTGTTGAATGAGTTGACAATATCCTAAACTTGGAGGCAAGGGTTCAATTGCCAAATTATACTCTTTCGCTTCCTTCCAAAAGGCATTGAGTTACATTTTTATTGTTTTTCTCTTTCCTGTGTCAATAAAGTAATCGCGAGAAGGCCTCCACAAAATCCGGGTAAGGGCGGTTTGAGGGGAAAGGCTTTCGAGTTAGTGAAAATTTTTAATGCATTGTTTCTAAGAGAATTCATACAGGGACTCAAAACAATTTTAAGAGGTATTAGAGATTTCAGTTATCGTGGTTCAACTGTAATTCGCCTTCATCCTCTTAATTGTGCTGACCTTGGGATAATACCAGAGGAAATAAAAATGAATTCAAGTTTTGAAACAGGTTTTTTATGCAAAGCGATTATTAATGCTATGAAGTCGGGCTTCTTGATGGCTGATACACTTCGTTCCCTGTTTGGTATATTGCAGTGCACGTGGATCCTACTTCTTGCACACGAATGCCGACTCTCCATTTGGAAGAAAGATGAATTCTTCAAGAGAATAGCCCAGGAGTTGATCTTGTTTTATTTTTTCGTCGGTTGTTCTCACTTTGGGCATATCGCGAGTTGACAAACGACACATTTTATATTTTATCACAACGGCGAGGTGCTTCCGTTGAGATTGAGAAGTTGAAGGAATCGGTGCGTTGTGGTGGATGGTTGCCTCTTGGTTGCTCACACGTTTTACTCGTTGTGATTTTTGGATCCGTCCGTCCAACTTGAGAGTACTATTTCTTTTTTTTTGGAGGTTGTAGGAGAAACGGAACATGTGTTCAGTTTATAGATGATTAGGTTTGTGTGATGTTATTTCCAGGATTAATTCTTGTGAGCCAGTGGACGGAATAGTTGTTTTCCTGGGCTGTCGTGTTTCAACGCATGTTGACAAAGTTCTGCTGTCTGATCTTTACTGAAGGAAAAAATGTTCGAACTCTGCTGAGTGAACTAAAAAGTGAAAAAAAACCATTTTTCATAATTTTTTTCTATTGAAATTCTGATTACTTCGCTTTTAACATAGGATTGTGAAGACATGCCTTGTTTTAATGCACAACTACTTTGGTCTCTGTTGCACAGACTACTAAGGATTTTATGAAAGAAAATTTACTCATTCTGTAAATACTGTAGAGCAGTGTTCCCCAACCTGTTTGGAGCCCTCAGACCAGCAAATTTCTATAAAATGTTTGCAGAGCAGCAGCATTTTTTTGAATACCTGCCACAAGTCCTTGAACCAAAACTTATATTGCAAAAATTAAGTTGAGAACCAATAAAGCAGCTGTAGTGGAATGTTTTCAAAAATTAGAAAGCTGTGCTCCAAGAAACGTTTCTCATAATGAATACTTTGGATAATCTACCTTGTATGTCAGCAGGTGGAAATTTGTCTGAAGTGCTTTAAGGAGAAAAGCCAAATTTTATTTTCATCAGATAATTTCAACTGCTATTGTCTCTCTGAAATTTTAGAGAAAGATGTTCTATTTTTGATAAATTTTTCATGCAGAAGTCTTCATGCCAGGTATTTAAAAAAAATTCTGCTGGTCTGCAAAAAATTGCATGGAAATCTGCCGGTCTGAAAAACGTTTAGCGGAAATTTGCTGGCCCAAAAACGTTGGGAAACACTTTCCTACATCATTCCTTCGATTTTAAATTTTTATTATTTGTGCTTGATGCAGACATGCTTTATTTTTCTGCTGGCAGTTGTGGAGCAAATCGGAAGACCTGTTCCTTCGATTGGTTCATCGGATATTGTATTCTTTTTTCGTTTTTCAAGAATGCATTGAATGACAAGTTTTACGTGGTAAAAAATCTTTTTTTTAGGGTGTTTCAGCAGTCGGCGTCATGTACTCTGTACCCACCGAACATAGACTTCACAGCGGCTACGCGCATCCACTGACGCGATCGTGGCAGGAAGGCAACGTGGATATAGACCCGAAGAAGCTCATGCTTCCGGTTTTTGTCACGTGAGTCAGATTTGTCTCACACTTCTGCAATGTTTCAAAAAAAAAAAACGGGTTTTATGCTTAGGGATGTGGAGGATGCTATTGAAGATATCGACAGCCTCCCCGACGTGAAGCGTTACGGAGTCGCAACGCTGCCCGGTGTTCTCAAGGACTTGATGAGCAAAGGCTTGAAGTCAGTTCTGCTTTTTGGCGTGCTGAACCGGATTCCAAAGGTTGGGAAGGTGTTTGATTGACTTCTTTTCTTAGTGTTTCCAGTGCAGGGGTGTCCCTGTTGAGGGAAGCTTTGCAGAGCAGACAGGCGCCAGATTACGCTTGCAAATAATTGTGTAATGAATCGGAATTAATGTGGCCATATTTTTTCAATTGGTTGAAAGCTTTTTCAGTCAAGTTTTTTTTAACGTTCTTGAGTGTTCCTGTTGTTTTTGTATGTTTCGGAGAATGTTCGATGCTTTCTTACAATGGATTTTTCCCTATTCCAGTAGATGCCTTTGAAAACTTGGTTTCTAAAATGCGTGGAGATGGTTTGAAATCTAATCAAGTGATCTGGAAATGGTTTCTATGACAGATTGAATCGATGTTCAGTATTTAGAAGGATAATATCTAGTGCCATCTGGAAGTACTGTATTATAAAGATGTTTTCTTTTGGAAGCATGAAAGACAAGTAGAACCACTCAGAAAAAAAGTTCAACGCATAGTAAAAAATCAAAAAAGCATTCCCTCACTATGTGAAACAGATGAAGCGGTCTTGAATTTTTGCGATTAGTTTTCTTCGGAGAATCTGAAACAAATTTGTATTTTCCTTGAAACCTTCTCATTGCTCGGTTATTGGACTTCGATTTAAAAAATCCGATTGGAAGGGATTGAACGTTGTGGCAGCGGGAGACCACCGTAGATCTTCTTCTGTCAACCAAGCTCATTTTAATACGGTATTATACGGTTGACTTATTCAAGAATTCTTATGTGAAATTAAATCTCCAATCGGAAGAATGCTTAGGAAAATTATACGGTCAAACCCCGTTAAGACGCCCCCGCATAAGCCGCCACTCTCTTCAACCGCCATTTTTATAATTGAAAGAAATCTTCCCTTATGATGATAACATTGGAAAACCGCGTGAAAATGCCATCCGACAAAACTATGCTCCTACCAACCAATTTTGTCTTCTTCAATCGCCCGCCAACAAGATTCAAATTTCTGTGAGAGCTTCTTAAGCAATTGAAAAGAAATAGAGGCAAAGATGATATACTGTAATTTATTTCTTGGGAAGAATTGCTAACGCATCCCAGGGTTTTTTTTTTTAAATCCGTTTTCTTGAAGAATTTGGATTTTATTTCCTTATTATGCTTGACGTTCATATTATCTTGGCTTTTTTTGAAAAACCACCTACCACCGTTAAATTGCCAGAAACCTCACGAACAAATGGTGGTGGCTTATCGAGGTTCGACTGTACCATTTTTGAATCATAATTAAAAAAAAAATTCAAGGATGAATCGGGCTCTGGCGCAGACGGAGAAGGAAGTCCAGTAGTTGCAGCTATTCGCGTACTGCGTGACAAGCTACCCGACCTCCTGGTGGCCTGCGACGTGTGTCTCTGCGCCTACACGTCTACGGGCCACTGTGGCCTACTGAACTCTGATGGACAACACGACAATGCAGCTTCCGTGAAGCGGATGGCTGCCCAGGCCCTGGTCTATGCCCGAGCCGGGGCCCACATCGTGGCCCCGTCCAGCATGAGCGATGGGATCGTTGGTGCCATTAAGAAGGAACTGGTGTCGGCCAAGCTGGATGGCCGGGTTGCCGTCTTGTCGTATGCCGTCAAGTTTGCGTCGTCCTGCTTTTATGGTCCGTTTCGGTCTGCTGCTCAGTCGGCCCCGAAGGGAGTGACGATCAGTAGGGAAGGGTACCAGTTGCCTGTGGGGTCCCGAGGCTTGGCCCATCGGGCTGCTGTGAGTTTTGTTCATTTCAGTGGGGCCCCGAGATGCGAGATGTAATTGGTGCGCGGACCTTGTCCCTATGTCGAAGCATCCGCATGTTGAATCACGTTTTCCCATAGACTTCAATGAAAACAATATTTATTTGGTTCTCCTGTTCATGAAGAAATTCGAATGAAGTTCCCCAGAAATTTGAATAAAAATTGTTTATGTCAACTTCAAGATACAGGAAGTAAATGTGTAGAAGAAACTCACATGGAATCAGATCATTTGGCATCAAAAGGAGATCAAAAAGCAAAGAAGAAGAATAAGTCTTGCTATATATACTGTGCACAGATTATGGAGAAAACTGAAGAAAGAAGCACAAAATCAGCCTGTTTTTGAATAATGAATTACTGTATTTACTTGAGTACCACATGCCCTCAAGTAAGGCGTGCACCAGGGTTTTTCAGCTGGAAATTTTGCTAAAATCTTATCCCCAAGTAAGACGTGCACCCCAATTTTTAGTGAATCCAGAACCACAAAATTTTGAAAATAGAAAAAATTTGACTTTAGACATGAATTGATCAAAAATCTGATCAATTTTCAACTTTTTCAGTGGAAACAAATTTTCTTGGTACATTTGTTCCTAATTTCTCCATTATAATTATATTAATTAAGTATAATTCACACCTAACTTCTTAAAACTTCTTGAAAAATTTGTACCTGCTTATGACCTGCACCCCTTTCTTTCTTCTGAAATTTGAGAAAAAAAGGTGCGCGTGGTACTTGAGTAAATATGGTAAAGTGAATTTGTAATGAAATGTACTTCTAAATTGTTGAATACAGTAGAATCTCGTTGCAGTAAATCTTGTCATAACAAACTAATGCTTACAAAAATGAAATTTTTTCCCCTTGCAACAGCTGTAGTGCTTTTTTAAATTTGTTTGAACAAATTCTATTTCACAACGAAGCTTCTTTCAAGGTCCCAAATGCTTTTTTGTGAGGTGATTCTATTGTATAAATAGCCCAGTTTAATCGAGAGATACAACGATTTCGTAAAATGAAAATTTTCCATTTTTGATAAATATTGGAAAGTGGCCCTATCTCAAGACGTCAGGATGTTGGGGCAGTTTTTTTTAAAGTTTTAATTAAGTGTCCCTAAGTCGAGTCGTCCGTATGTTCGGGCCTCACGACTGTATTTCACGCGCGGATACGGGTTGCTTCAAAATAGGGGTTACACCCAGATTCCTGTCCAACATTTTTTGTCGGTAAAATGCCCGAGAGTTTGTGTCAAGAAATTATTCTCTGTTTCTAGATCGCCTGTCGACTTAAATGGAGTGTCAAAAACCTCCGATTACGGGAGGTGTAGTATTGAACTTGAATTTAAAATCTAATCAAGGGGATATTTTTAAACCGTTTTAAGGTGTATTCTTGTTTCCATAGTTGACTAAAAACTTCATGGTGGAACCGGTAGAATGAATTTTGATTGATATTGTCCATTTTTATCAATGTAGGCGCGAGATGTTGAAGAAGGAGCAGACATGCTTATGGTGAAGCCGGGAATGGCGTATCTGGACATTGTTCGGGAAACCAAGGACCGTTTCCCCAACCATCCCTTGTTCATTTACCAAGTGAGTAGCACACTATTGACTAATACATTACATTGAAGTTAAGGAACTGATGGAAATTCAATGCATGACGCACGAAGTCTCTCAATGGAAACCTCCTCACGCGTTTTTTCCATCACTTGAAAATTACATTAGTGTTCGACCCCTGTTCAATTTTGAATTCTTCGAAGAAATACTGTTCTTTCATCGTGAGTCTTTCTCTTGTTGATTTTAATGAGGATGTCCCTTAGGTTGAGAAGTGGATCTCAAACATTTTGATTTTGCTCCGGAACAATCTTTCTTCATGGCTGTTAGGGAAAGGGCACAAACTTGTTGGGATTCCTTCAATCGAATTGATTTGAATTGATGAGTTTAATGCCGAAAACCAGTAAAATTACCGTTTCTAAGGTTTATCATTACGGCGAGTGTCTGGAATAGATTGCATTTTTTCATTTAAATAAAAAATTATAATTTTCCATCCAACGAACATTTTGCCGGACAAAATGCACTCAACTGGTTTATCCCTTTTTTTTAAGGTTTCCGGGGAGTATTCTATGCTTTTTCACGGTGCAGAAAATGGAGCGTTTGATTTGGAGGACGCAGTCATGGAAACTTTCAAGTGCATGAGAAGAGCAGGTAATGTTCACCTTTGATTGGATGTCAATTTGATAAAAATCTCGCAATGCATCAACAGTTGCATCTTTTCAACTTATTTTCAGGAGCTGACGTCATAATATCATACTTCACGCCCCTAGTTTTGGAACTGTTGAACAATCATCGGATGATTGAAAAATTAGGTACCAACCATTCTTCATCGAAGTTATTGTGAATGTGGAATGTCTGGTCAAGGAGTTTGAGTGGAAGTGGTTTGGGATGTAATGATTAGCGTAAATTCTAAATATGTTTTAGCTTGGCAACCCAAGAATATTTCGAATTATTTTTCCAAAGCGTGATCTGTGTGAAGTGGGGCTTGAGAAATACGTTTGGTACAATTTCGACGTTGGGGCCATTTTTGAGGGGAGCTATTTTATTACATATCCAGAGGGTGTTTTCAGGTGTTCGTGTGATTTTCTTCTCTGAATTGCAATCCTAGGGATTTCTGTTGAATAAATGGAAAAAGCCATCTTCCGTCTGAGAAAGTTTCCTTTTATTCTTATAAAAATATTAAATCACACTGATGCTCGAAACAAAACAAATTTGTTACTTGCACAAAAGCTCACATTCTTTCTTCATCCTAGAAGGCATTAATTTTTTTCGATGAACATGCAAATCCTCTTTCCAAGGTAACTTCTCCATGCATTACTGCTTTAAAACCCAAAATTCCTTTGAATGCCAAATGAGAAATACTCAACGTTCCACGTGAATGAATGCCAATCACGAGCTCATTTTCCACGATGGTATTAAACTTCAGTGCTACTTCCCAAATTAAAGCCCTTGAAAAATATCAAAAGCAAGTCTTCATCTGTGCCGTGTGATTTCCTGGCGGCTTCAAATTCTCGGAAGGACATCAGGCATATTTCTGCGAACAGCATATGTTTAGGAAAAGCATCAGCTCACATCACACGCTTCAAAAATAATTTGAATAAGCATCTTCAGCATATTCCCAGATCAGTTGATTAGCTTCACTAACCGTACATGAATTTTGAGAGGACCAAAAGTCAAAGAATGGATCATGAAAATTCAAATACCTTGTGAAGACTTTGAAAGTAAAATGTTTATAATTGTTACATATGAGGGTAGAGTTCGGTGGGAATAAAACAATAGTTTCCACCAATAAATGTTCTGTTTGGGGAGCAGGAATATATGAAATTTTCTTCATTGAAAGAAAAACCAGTCTAGGCTAACAAACAATCAATTTCAAAAATAAGTTTGTCAATTGCGTATCCAACCATACAAATATTAGACTGGTATGACGTGCAAATTGTACATGGTGGCAAATTGATTTTCCATAGCTGATAATCGCACCGCATAAAAATTTCAAGTTCTCAATGAAGGCTAATGGGATTTTGGGTGGCAACTAAGATGACCATAATTCACAAATAAATTTATTATTGTGATAATTTATTCAATACTGTATACATCAACTATTCACTCACCATCTTTCAGGGCTGGATTCCGATAGTAGATCCTTCTGTTTCTCAAACTATACCCGACGACAGTAATGTAATGACCTATGGAAAATGATTCAAAATAAATGCACGACCGAACGTAGTTGTCCAAGCTAAGTACTGTACAGTAGTACTCAAATGATAATCGAGAAATTCCCCTCACCATCAAAGCCTTTTCCGTCAGTCGGAAAAATGTTCCTCAACATTCGCATGGGAGCGTTATGGCCGCAATTTTTGCAATACAATAGGCGAGCATTCGTCAATACAATAACCGGTCCATGTTTGTTTAAATGTCGCAAAATGGTGTCCATGGGAACTGACTCGAGCTGTACATCAATGCCATGTTGCTCCGCTTCTTCGAACTTCCGCAACACTCGCGGGTGATCCTTAAAAAGAATAACGCAATACAGTACAGTATATGTATTCTGTATTTTTGTCTACGTATGATTGATGACTAACCATACCCGAAACATCGCCATATCTAAGAAATTCACGGTTCACTACTGTACCTTGTTCATGAATGTTTGATAGAAGGACTTTGAAGAGAACGAGGGATCAACGCCTTTTGTCAGCGTTCTGAACTGGCACGGGATGTTGAAGCGCTTCAGCAAGTAGGCCAAGTCTATAGTCCAAGTGCTGGAAAATGAATAAAACAAAAGCACCTTTGTTGAAGCATGCACAAAGTTTCTTAAAAATAAGATAGAATGGAACATTATAATGAAAACAACCTTCATGGCCCTACCAAAAAGGAATAGTTATATTTTTTCAGAATAGGTTATTTACTATGCTGTCATTCAACACGGAAATCATAATTTTTTAAATACTGTACTACAGTACAGTATAAAATCTTGTTTCAACGAATCTCGTTATAAGAAATAATCGCTTACCACGAGGTCATTTTTAGGTCCTTATTAGCTACAAATTTCGAATGAGTAACTTTGAAACTGATTTTTCGTTACAGCGAAGCTATTTCACTTGTTCCCAGGGCTTTATTGCATCTGGATTTTACTCAAGGAATGTGTGATGACAGAAAAACATCATCGCCAGTACAATTTTCAACGGGACTTCAAGCGCAGCATCTTCTCCTCGTAATCTCAAAACAATTCAGAAGCTTTCTAAAACAAAACGACCCTGGAGCAAAGCAGACTTGAAGTTTTTCGTGCAACTTCTCACGAATTTCCTACGCAACGATTTGACGCGAATGCTAGCTTGATCAAATACTGCACTTCCAAAGGTTCCTAAATTTTAAAAAATCAAGAGAAGAGCTTTAATTTGTTAAATTTTCCGCCCTCGCTGAAGTTCGACGGAATTTAGCCAAGTTTTTTTGGAAATCAAAGTGCCAGGATGAAGACGCTTTCTACAACTTGAATTATCTATAAATTCATCAAGCGTCAAGGGCAAAAAAAAATGTTTAAAAATGTAAATACAGTACAGCATTTTCAATCCGTCTTCACTTTTTCATTTCTCTCGCCAGACAAAAAATCTGCCAGTGCACAATACTGTATATAGCAACGCAGTAAAAAACCCCATCAAATACTGATTCCATTAATTGCAAAAAGGTGAGCGGGTTTTTAATACAAGAATGCTCCGGATAATATAGATGCCTCGCATGATTGATTTTTCGCACAACAGACTCGGTAGTTACAATCAATTCTTTAGTTCGGTCACCATCAGATCCTGCTTTAGATTACGTAATACCTAATACATGGAAAGGATTCGGCCTCAAATAAGTGAATGAACTCCGGAAAAAAAGGGTCAGTATCATACTTTTCTGAACTCAATTTTTTTTTCATGACAAGAACCTTTCGTAATTTTTCCCGGAGTCTTCCTGCGATGCTTCTGATATTCTGCGTTGACCATCCACTAATTTGGCGATTCTAAGAGGGAATCAGGCGAGAAAAGGGATCCAGAATTACTAACCCATTCTGAAAAGCTTCCGATTACGCAATCAGAAAACATCCGGGGGTCGAGAAACAATTCGCCAATAAAGGAATAGCTCAATATTTCGTCATTAATGAGACTTTCTGCGAATGGATCTGATTAAATTTCTAAACCAAGGCACTGCAGTACGGTACATTGATCATTTCTTAATACAGCCAAACCTCTTTTAGACGAACTCAAGTGACCAGCAATTAAATTCGAATCAAGGAGGTATTTAATGCATTATTTCTTAGGGAATTTACACGGGGACTTGAAAAAAATATTCCGCATAGGGAGGTATTAGAGTTACAGTATATAGAGGTTCACCTATACATTACTGTACTACGTAGCACCTTTTCTGGAAGCCTTCTTCTTCCGCGATTTTCAGCAGATTCCCGAGCAGGTCTTTCCTCTGTTCCGGGTACAGCATCATGGAGACGCACGCGATGCCGCAATCCCAGGTAAACCTCTGGCGCACATGAGTCACTTCCACCAGTCGTGTTTCGGGCAACAAAGATTCCGTCGGGTCACTCCGCGTTCCCATCGTTGTAATTAAAGCAAATTTCACATATTCCTGCACAGAAAAACAACTCACTTGTAAACGATCAAGAGCACACACAGCTGAACATCTTTCTGTCTAAATTCGAAAGACCCGCAAAAAAAGAATCATCAGGTTAGGGAAACACGCATTTGTGTTCGGAAAAGAACAATAACTTAAAGGAAACTGAAATTGGCGATTTTCTGGGCCTCAAATTGCTTCTTGAATGAGGTGATGGGATGCTGAACCCGGAGGAAAGAATTTATTCGCCCAATTAATCTTTCGCTCACTTTCAGAACACATCAAATGACATTTTTATTTCTCTTTTCTGTACCAGAAGGCCTCAAGAAAATTAAAGTTACAGAGGTTTGAGGAGGGAAATCTTCAAGGTTAGGTAGGTTTTTAATGGATTGTTTCTAAAAGGAATGCAGATAGAGAAATAAGAAAAAATCGACTCAGGGAGGTTCGAGTCCTTGACATTCAACTGTACTGTACTACACACAATAAGATGAGCTCGTGACCCGCTGTTGCAACAGCTTTGCGCGAGAAATTACTTCGGACTCAAATGAACGCTTTGAAAAAGGTTGGCTTATCGAGCAAGAACTGTAACGGTGATAAGATAAGCATTCAAGCAACTATCGCGACCAGATGCCTCACAAGGGAATTTAAATTTACACGCACGAAAATGCCAGCATCGGAAAACTTCTCGGAAATTTTGAGAGATTTGTAATTCATTTAATCGAGAAAAAATTTCCTGAAATACTCAACAGAATACCGCATACGAATTTCAAGCTGTAGAATTAGCTATAGACAGCCAACATGATTTCCCACCATGGACTCAATCTAAAGAAATTCCTTCCACAACGATACTGTTAGGACGAAGAAATTTTCTTTCTGCTTAAATATCTAGGCAGCAATCTGAAAGAAAACACACTCCATGGTTTTATATTCCTTCGTGGCTTAGTCAAATGTAGCGATGAGCCACTTCCTCTAGGTTTCCCTAACACACGAGCTTTTCAAACACAAACTCAAGCAAAATTTTCAATTTTCAAGTTTTTCGTAATATAACACCTACCCGCGAAGTAAATTACAGTACTGGACAGCATTGCCAAAATGAAAATACCGTACAGTGATTTACTTCGAGTAGTCGACCATCTAAATTTATATGAACATTTTGTACAGAAAGAGATCGAGGTTATGAGAGAAATGCAGGCACAAAAGGTTCAAAATTTATCATCGAATTTAGTTACTTCAACACTTGAGGCAACTTTTTAAAACTGCTCTTCAATGCAACAG
Organism: Notodromas monacha; assembly: GCA_905338405.1. NCBI lineage: Eukaryota > Metazoa > Arthropoda > Ostracoda > Podocopida > Cyprididae > Notodromas > Notodromas monacha. Next base: position 34,408 of record CAJPEX010001321.1, on the reverse strand, counting down.
CCAACAGGACGAACACTACAACAGATTCGCAGTTGATTTCAAAAGAGACACTTGAAGTACCACACGCGTTCAAGTAAGACACTCACTATGATTTAAAAAATACAAAAAGTCCAACCCTGCGTAAGAAGCTTGTCTCACTTTTCCCTGATTTCGGAGATAAACAAAAATTTACACGCTAAAAACACGAGTTCTGTCTTTAAACATCTTACGTTAGTCTCAAATATACAGTATGTTCCTTTCGAATGGAAAATGAATCGAAAAATAATTACTTTCAACTTTATTCAAGGATATTTCCACATTTTTATCCGCAGTATTTTTGAACAACTGCATTTTGCAGTTTAGACCAACAGTTTCTGCCAAGTGACTCGAGTATGATGCGCACGAAATTTTTCCTTCTCAATGTTTTTCGCAAAAAATGGGCGTGTTACGCCAGTAAATACTGTACAGTATACCGACCAAAACAACTGACTCAGCCGCGCGACCACAAATTGACTGAAGCAAACTTCTTGAAAGAAAAAAAAAACCGACTTCGCGTCATGTATTCCTTTTTCTTCCACTCACGAATATGCAATAAACAAAGCTGAACACCCTTTTCACGACAGCGAAGGAACAGCGGTAGGCATCTTGGCGGGATTCAATTTCCGGCCACGTTCCTCGATCAACCCGTAGGCGAAATGGTTCAACATTATGTTCGAGGGTAAAGCGACACCCTGGAACCTGTACAAACTCGGGCCTCCTTCAATTTCATGCTTCCGAACAGCAGTCACCGTACATCTTCCCAACTGACCAGTTCTTCCGATCATTGGTCCTTTACTGATATCGACGTAATTACCAACCCTGAAATCCACGAAAGCTCAAAATCAAATTACAGTACGAACAGGCTCGAACTAAAAAACGAAATTCCATCCGGAACCCGATCAAAACTCCTTCACCAACACACATGTGTACACGATACGAGGGTTGTCCCAATTGGGCGCGACCTCGGTTATTTCTAAAGCACAGTACGCATGACTGTGAAAAAATAAATGGTATAGCCCGTGATGTTAGATTTTTACGGATAAAAAAAAATGTAATGCATGAAACTTTCCGGTTACGGCAGGAGTTCTCCACCTATATCACAGACTTATGAAAATTTTCAGGCCAGCTAAAAACTTCAATTTTGTTGTCGTCTTAAGCACTTTCATTTTAAATGTTGTGCTAAAATAAGCAAGAAATTTCAACTTTCATCAAGCCGGAAAAATTCGTAGCCCCCTGTCACATGGGTGGAGAACTCTGGTCACAACTGAAAAATTCTCACCTATCATGCAGTGAATTGAAATGTTTTTTATCCAAAAAAATTCCACAACAACAACATTATGGCTATATCACAGTTTTTTCTTTTACACACTCTAGAAATGATCAAGGTCGCACCGAAGAGGGACAACTTTCGTGTGATCCCATAAGCACACGGAACTTAAGCGCGAAACTCAAATGGGAATGATGGCCAGTGACACACAACGAAATAATTCGTCACAGCATGAATGAATGAGCACGTTGAATCAGAGATTCATCAGGGCATAGCAACTTTCAAGATACGGTACAGTACTAGAATGGATAACACATAAAAATTCGAGCCGATTTTCAAGCAGCATTATTCCAAAAACTCTGAACGATAAGTTTAGGCTTTACTTCAACAATTACAATTATTCATGAATTTGCAGTTTCATATCTATATTATGGTACCTGAAACCGTGAAAAAGTCGTCAACGTTTTTTCTTCTTCTCCGAAATCACACTTCAAATTTCCAACGGTCACCATTTTTTAAACATTCCCGTTTGAGAATCAGTCTACAATCCTGGGTCACTCTTCATAAAAAAAACATCAAAATAATATTAGATGCGCTTACTTGTACAGCGTAACCTGACCATTGTTCGCCGCGGCAATAGACGGGAGTTGAGCCACCTTGAAAGGATTGTCCCTCATGATTTCCTGGGCTCTTTCAGCGGTAACTCTCAGGAATTCGAATGGGAAGTTCTTTCCAGCCAACTTCACCATTTGCGTCGACATGAGACGCAATTCGTCCCTGGAACAGATAAAAAAAGAAGAATTTTTCTAGTACGGTGCAGTCAATATAATTTTTCACGCCTACACAAGTTCGTCATGACGGAATTCTGTACCTAACCGGATACAAATGAACTAACTGACAATACTGTATCATCAAGCACCCCAGCAAAATGTTTACTGTACTATAACACGATAAAAACACATAAAATCTATTGCAGCGTTCCCTAATCTTTTGGGGTCTGCAGACCAGCGAATTCCCCTGAAGTTTCTTGCGGACCGGCGAAGATCTAGAAAATTTTTGAAGACCAGCAGAATTTTTTTAAATGCCGTTAACTTCCACAAAATCCTCCAAACAGAACTATTATTGAAAAAATTTAGTTAAGAATCAAGAGTTTTTCAGTCATACATTTTGATAAAATTGAATGCATTTCCAGGCAAGAAGCGCAAAAATTTCTATTAACTGTAAAACCACTGTATTTTAAAATTAAGAACACCCAAATTTTAATTTAGACATGATTTGAACCTGAATTCAACTAATTTTTAATTGCTTAAAAAAATTAGTTATCTGTTAAACTCAGTCCAAAATTTTCCATTAGAAATAATATGATGTGAACCTGAATTTCTGAAAAAAAAAAAAAAAAAACGGCGCGCGCGGTAGGCAAGTAAATATAATGATGCACCTAAAATAATTTATTTCACCAGGTGAAAATTTGTCTGAAGTGCTATTTAGAGAAAAGCAAACTTTTTTTTACATCAGATAATTTCAACTGCCATTGCCTTTCCAAAATTTCAGATAGGTATAAGACAACTACCTTCCATGAATTCATCATGCCAAAGAAATTTCCCGCGGACCGGTGCCAGTCTGCGGACCAAGGAACCAAAAAAATGTTCGACCTTGCGTCACCAAAACTCAACGATTCACATTTACGATTCTGTAAAAAAGGAAGAAGAAAAAAAAAAAAAACGACACGCACTTGGATGGGGACCACGATTCAAGTCCCTCGAGGACGACATCGTAAACGAAGCTCCCGGAACGAACATTCGGTGGCGGGAAGGAGTAGGGAAATGATCGGATCTCCGACTTGAAGGAAGAACTCGCAACAGCGCCAAGCATCATGGCACATGATCGCCAGAATGCCGCGTTTGCTTCAGTCAGCGCTGCATCAGGAGCATCCAAACTGATAAGTCTCAGCTCACAATCGCTCTCCAGTGGCCTTCAGTTCGGAGAAGGAAATAGAGAGAACAAGTTGACAAGGTGCATTTTTTTTAAATGTTATCTACACTTGAATTAGTTTGGAGCTACGTTCGGTTCTTCGAATTGCCATCGTTCACGTGGCGGCTCTTAAAAAAAAGCAGCAATACGATTACGCGGCATTTTTTTGAAAAGATTCAGAGGAGGATACAAAATTTCAAATACATCCATCTCTAAAATCCGTTATGTGACAATAGACAAAAAGATACTACTGATCAGCAGATTTAAATTGTCACCTGGATATTGCAACGGCGAGTTGTCCCAGTTCAACGCGACCTCTGATATTTTCAGAGTAGGTCAGTAGGTGTGATCAGTAGATGAAATAAGATCATGACATAGCCCACCATGTTCGAAGATCCCGAGGTTTTTTTTTGGAAAAAAAAAGAGTTGCAATTTACTGCATGATAAGTGAAAACTTTCCCGTTACAGCCGGAGTTCTCCATCCATGTCACATGGTGCTAAAAATTTGTCAGGCTAGCTTAAAAAAATTGAATTTTATAGTCGATTTGACCATCAATAATCCTTTTATATTGCAGATTATGGGTAAAACAAAAGCAAATTAATTTTTCAGCTGACCTGAACATTTTTTAGCACCCTGTGACACTCGTGGAGAACTCCGTAATTGGAAATTTCTCACTTATCATGCAGTAAATTGAAAAACTTCATAAAAAATGCACAAAAAAAACGAGAATTTGGGATCATCATGGGCCATGTCATGGTTTTATTTTACTATCACAACTAGGGTCCATCTGGGATATATCCCCTACCAAGGGTGAAAAAAAAAACTAATGTTTATCATCTTGAAACCATCTAACCTATGCATATCCCATGGTTTCCCATCAACCTCCGCAATCGCAGCCCGCTTCATCCAATTCTCCGACAAATGCTTTGCACAATCAAAAGGGGTCGACTGGAGCTTGTTCATCAACATGGTGCAATCCTTGGGTATCCCTTTGAACCGAACTTGAACCTTTTCAATGCGAGAAATCAACGACCACTGTCGCCCCTTTTCGGCATTGAATGCAATAGCAGCGTTCGGAACGACTTCCTTTCTGTCCGTCAAAGCGTTCGCGGCTGAAGTGTATCCAGAGCAGAATCGAACAAAGGCTCGCTGACGCAGAAAGCTGAGCCCGGTCTTGACTTGATGCATACTTGATCCCACCATTTTCTCCCGAAGAAGGAAATCACTGAAACAAAGAAATGTAATTGGAATCAAAAGATGAATCGGCATTTTCCGGTTTTACAATAATTCAACGGAGTCAAAAAGAAAAAATGAAATTCAGAACGAAGGAAAGCAACGGTTGTCTCCGTGTGAAAAATTTTCGTTGATTTTCAACTTTTCTATTTCAGGTATTAAATTAGATTTTTGAAGTACAGTATACACAGTATATGAAAGAAATGAGTGCTAATGCTACAAAAGGGGGCAGAGAACTGACCACACCTGGTCTCGTTTCTTTCACATTAGTTTTTGTAGAATGATTCTTCTAATAAGCGTGAAGGGTAGTGAGATCCACGTACTCAAAAAGAATTGTGTACATCTAATGCAGGCTTATACGGACAGCCTACCAAAATGCATTGAATGTACATCGCATAATTGCTTCGTAAATCTAGGGATATACTTGACAAAATTGGACACATTTTTGCTGTTATGTAAGTGCGCCCTTTTTCTTCATCCGCCTACTTTAGGTTACTATTTTAAGCTTGCGAGTGGAAACTCCGTGGAAGGTGTGCAGACGTGGTGCTATCGCTTGTTCTTCTGGCTAAAGAAGACCTACGAATCAGCAAAAAAAATAACACATCGCCATTTAAATTTTAGCGAAACAAAGATATTCATCCAGTCAGACGGGTGGATGAGAAAGCGTTGAAAGATGCGACGCGTCTTCCTGACGAGAGACAAAGTGCAACCGATCAAGTTACTGAGGTACAGGCCAATCCCATGCAAAATTAACACACCCGACTGTTCAGAACACAACTTTATTCCAAAAGATAAATCAAACAAACAAATGATTCCACAATCAAATTGTAATGTCAATTACATTCACACTAATGACAGGGTACATGGAACATAAATGGCAGGTTCAAAGCCTTCCCTCCCTCTCTTTGTTTTCTTTGCACTGTATATCACACACATTATCAACCAATACTAAATGACTTCCCTGCAGAAATTTCGTTGGATCTGGTGAGTAAATCTTTGAAGTTGCATCTTTCTGTTTTCAACTTCATGTTTTGAACATTTACACTTGAACAATTTGACATTTTCAATTGCATTTCATGTTTATGCAGCAGTCAAGTGCCCTAAGAAAGCTAAAGTGCTTCTCACCATTTCAGACTTGTGAAAAGTCATAGATATAGTAAGGGCCAGCGACCTCTAGATGCCGCCCCCTCCACTAACTCTCCAGTTTGGCGCGCACAGCGTCCTCGACTCCCGAAGCGCCCGCCGGCCATGTCAACCGGCGGGCTAGCCAGGGAGCTCAGTCTCGTCCTAACCGCGAACAGAGAAAGAACTCCTTTTGAATCCCAAATCTCCCATTGAGCTTACACGGCGTGGCTCACAACACTGTGGCTGAAAGATAAACACTTCTCGAGGTTAGTTAGACTTTATTTTGGGGAACACATATAAGAGGGTTCTAGGGACCACAAAATATAAGAATCAACATCCGCGAGAATGAGGGGGCTCGTCCTAAGTGCCAACTTTCCCCTCGACAGCGCGAGTATCCCTCCCGTGCATCCCAATTTCCAAAATCATGGCTAGCCCAAAGCCTTCCCCTCCTGTCGAAGATATCGCCAACACCCCTGATGATTCCCTGTCACCGGATTTGCCCTGGTCTCGCCTCACAAAGGCCACCTTTATTCAATATTTCCTTACTCAACAACTTCCCTGCCCAGTCACGGGCAACACACGCCAGGACTACATCAACGTCCTCACGGCCCGGGGCATCTCGCCCAACACGGTGTTTCTCAATGCACCGCCGTCCTCTTTGCCGGCTCCTCTCAACCTGGCTCCCCTACTCAATCTCTACAACGCTCTCAATCCGCCCCCCACAGTGGACCTCCCTCGCCAGCACAAAGGCGAGGACATTGACGCCTATCTCAGGCGCTCCCTAAACGTGTTTAATCAAGAAGGGACATCCAAACGCTCACGAGTCTCTTGCCTGCTCAGCATGACCCAGCCGCAGGTCTCGACTGCCGCAAACCTCCTATACGAACGAGGGGCACTCACCTTCGACGCAATCGCCACGGGCCTCCGCGCCCAATTCGGCAAGTCTCGTTTCGAACATTTTCTAGAATTTCAAACCCTTACTCCAATGCAAAATGAGACGTACATCAACTTCGGATACCGTCTCAAGGAGGCTTACCTCAAATACCTCCCAGCAAACGACACGAATCAAGCCCACAATGACGCTCTCATCACCCACGCCCTCATTGGGCAGTTTCTCACAACCGTTCAAGGAGGCATCACCTCTCACCTCCAAGGAAAGGCCCTCTTGGATCCCCATATCTCATGGGAAGATTTTCTCTGGCAAGCGGACAAATTCCGTTTGACGCATCCCAATGCACGCACATTGTTTGCCCGAGGGCCTAACGCCGCCCAGCCCAATCGGCAAAGACCAGCCTCACGTGCTTCCACGGCTTCCTTGTCCGCGTCATCTTCCTCGGACTGTCGCATGTCATTCTGTACCTACCATGATCGCATGGCAGCTCACACCTCGGAGGAATGCTCCCTCAAAACTGGGCAGCCGCCGCCGACGCATTACTGTCAGCATCACAAAAAGTACGTATCTCATACGACCAAACAATGTTGCCTCCAACGGCCGGATCCCTTGGCAAGTACTAGCTCAAGTACTAACGCAAAAACCCAATCATGTGTAATTTGCTCCAAAACAGGCCATGTCGCGGCGAACTGCAGCAAATCGGGAAACGGGAAGAAGGTGTAGTGACGGCGGTCCTCTGCACCATCCCCAGCCCGCCCAGGATCGCATCACTATTCTGATTTCCATCAAAGATCAGAAATGCACGGCGCTCATTGACACGGGGGCGTCCAAGTCCTTCATCGCGACAGATACAACCCGTACCCTGCGCCTTCCCACCTCTCCGGCATCAGCATCAATCGCAGTCGCGGTAACGGACATCTCCTTGCCCATCACAGAAGAGGTAAGAACTACTTTTATTTTTTGCAACCACCCATACCCAGCTACCTTCTTTGTTCTCCCAAACGCGTTTTACCCTGTAATCATTGGGTGCGACGTGCTAAACACACTTCCCCTAGCCATCACGCTCGATGGATCGCTCATCTTTTCCGGCTTTCGCGCTATTCAACCATGCACAGAAAAACCAGCTTGCGCTATTGGCGAGCAAATCTCATATGTCGACGGGTCCGCACCCAAACGCGCCATACTCACAGCCCTTCTCGCGCAGTTCCACGATAACATTTTTCAATGGAGCTGCCGTCACGGCCTCTTCCCCCAATATGTCGCACACCTCCCTACACACGAATATAACCCCCCAATGGCCAAGCACTTCCGCCAATGTTATGATAAGCAAAATCTGCTCCACGCCATTCTCGAAAACTACAAAACCACGGGCATTCTTGAACCAGCCCACTTGCCCTACAGCTCCCCAGCATTCTTAACCCCCAAAAACTGCTCGGACCCAGATGCGCCCCCTATGAAAAAGTGGCACCTCGTAGAAGACTATTGCAAAGTCAACAAGTTGCTCAAACCAGATAATTATCCCATGCCTGTCATTCACGACCTTCTCGACGCTCTCGGCCGTCAAAATGCTTTCTTCTGCACCTTAGACCTCCACTCAGGTTTCCACCACATCCCTCTCGCACAGGCAGACCGTCAAAAGACTGCCTTCACCACCCCCTTTGGCCAATTACAATATACCGTCCTCCCATACGGACTAAAAACAGGCCCCGCTATTTTTCAGCGCACAATGGAAACTATCTTACGCGACCACCTCTACAATAAGTGTTTGGTGTACTTTGACGACATCATTGTCTTTGGCCCCACTTTTCACCAGGTCACAAAAAACCTAGCCATGGTTCTCGACACCCTCTCTAACGCGGGTGCCGTTATCGATATCACTAAATCCCGCTTCCTTGCAAAGTCCATTAACTTTCTCGGATACGTAATCAACCAAACCGGTACCCGCCCAGCTGAATCTCACTTAGAAGCCATCAAAAACTTCCCTCTGCCTCAAACTACGAAACAGCTTCAACGTTTCATAGGCCTTGCGACCTATCTCAGAGAACACGTCCCCACTAACTTCGCAAACCACAAAAAAATTCTTCGGAACACGATCCCTCAAAAACCAGCAGTAAAGCTCATTTGGTCCCCAGAAGCCATGCAAAGCTTCCACGCTCTTAAGGACGCCATTGCTCAGGCAGCACGCCTCAAACGGTTTGATCCCGAAGCCGCAACAGAAATTCACTGCAATGCATCTGCCTCTTGCCTAGGTGCTATTCTCGTCCAACGCGACAACCAAAACCACCCACATATCATCGCATATGCCAGCCACGTTCTCACTGACCCCGAAACCCGTTATTCAAATACTCAAAGGGAGCTCCTTGCAGCGGTCTGGGCAGTCACTAAAAAATTCAGACATTACCTTGAACATTGCCCATTTAAGATATTCACGGATCATAAAGCTCTTCTCGGCGACTTAAAAGACACACGCCTGCTGCGACTCCTCCTCAAACTAGAGTATTTTAATTATACATTCATCTATTGACCCGGCAACAGCCTTGCGGGACCCGACGCACTCAGTCAAATCACGCTCAACGCTCTCAAAATAATTGAATCACCAACAACATCCCAAGACATTCTCTCAACATACCATGATCAAATGGGACACGCCAACTGGCGCAAACTCTACCAGGTTCTCAAATGCCGCTTCTCCTGGCCCAAACTCCGCCAATCTGTCTGGACCTTTGTGCAAAAATGTCCCGCCTGCCTCGCATTTAACTTTAATACCCAACCCACCGGCACCAAACTCTCACCCATTCTCTCTACCAAACGCCACCAGCGCCTGGCCATTGACTTCTGGGGACCGCTCCCCCTCACCCGTGCGCGAAACCGCTACGCCCTCATCGCAATTGACCACTTCTCAAAATGTATCATATCTAAACCAGTTAAAAAAGCCGACGCTAATACTCTCTGCGCATTTCTCTCTGACGTCTTTTCTCAGATCGGTACCTGCGACCTGATCCATTCAGACCGCGCCGCAGTCTTCTTCTCTCACGCATACAAAAGGTTCATCCGCGCTAACCAAATCAAGGTACACATAGCCCAGCCATCTCACCCGGAAGGTAATGGTTGCTGCGAACACGCAATCAAAACCCTCAACCAAATCATAGCAAAAATCACTCCCGCTCCCAATCAATGGGACGAATTTCTCGAACAAGCTACACGTTCTTACAATTTCACTCCCCATTCTACCACCAACCTCTCCCCCCTCAATCTCTTTAAAAAACGCTCCATCCCATTCCCTGCCGATGTGACTTTCGAAATTCAGCCACCAGATATCTCTCAAGAACTGGCCAATGTCCAAAAGCACATTAAAAAACAACGCGAAGCCTTCTGTAAAACCGCTAATCGCACGAAGTACAAACCCTTCTCAATCGGTCAACATATCACCATTCTCCCGCGTCTCCCAACCACCCTCCGCCATGCGGCGCACCGGCGCTTTTTACCCAAAAGACTCGGCCCTTTTTCTATCCGCAAAAATCTCGGGCAAGGTAAATATATTATTAATACCCCTACAGGCCCCTGCATCTCGCATGCCTGGGAGATGCAACCCTATAACGGCCGCACGATGCCCCCCTCCTCCTCCTGACCTCACAATCTCAAACCTGCTCCAGAACATCTACTAAACAATTCTGCCCTCTCTACAGAGTCCTCCAGCAACCGGGTCAGCACGCCCGACCTATGCTCAGGCACACAGCCCAGCCCCGCCATCCGAAGCTCAACTACCAAATCCTCCTCTGTCATGGACCTCGACTGTGACGACCAACGCCTCCTTGACGCAGAAGACCAACTCCTGCTGGAAGAAACCGCCTCCCTTGCAGCCATCGACATCTTCGACGAAGATCAACTCCTCGCCGACCCGCCGGGAGCCAAAGTGGACATCACCGACGTCGCCCTCTAAATTGCGCAAACTGTTTGTATTAAAAACCCCCTTTGGTATTGCCCCTTTTTGACCGCAAAAACTGATTTGCAAAGAATGCATGCATGATCGTCCTCCGACTCCCCCAGCATTCATTCAGGGGGGGGGAGAGTAAGGGCCAGTGACCTCTAGACGCCGCCCCCTCCACTAACTCTCCAGTTTGGCGCGCACAGCGTCCTCAACTCCCGAAGCGCCCGCCGGCCATGTCAACCGGCGGACTAGCCAGGGAGCTCAGTCTCGTCCTAACCGCGAACAGAGAAAGAACTCCTTTTGAATCCCGAATCTCCCATTGAGCTTACACGCGCACCGAGTGTTGTGACACCGACTTTCTATTTGTGAAGAGCTCCAATCAATCTGAAATAAACCCCCTTGTGTATATTCTCCCAAGATCNAATCCCAAATCTCCCATTGAGCTTACACGCGCACCGAGTGTTGTGACACCGACTTTCTATTTGTGAAGAGCTCCAATCAATCTGAAATAAAACCCCTTGTGTATATTCTCCCAAGATCCCTGGTGTTTTATATTCTTAGTTGTAGGCGCTCTTACTATATCACCATATCACTTTGCAACAAAAATTTTGGATTCTAGTCAGAGTTTCCAGCTTTTCTAATGCATCAAATCCCAGTTTCAGTGGACAGTCAAACATCCTTCATTGAAACTGTTGCAGAATTGCATCCAATTCTTGAAGGAGAAGCTGCATGAAGCAGTGGGAACAATGTAAATATTCCTTGGTCAATGTTACTGCATGCTACTGAGATGAATGTATTACTGTAAAAGGAAATACATACTAGGACATATAATAACACAATGTATTCTTCCTATTCACAGTGAGAAACCAGGCAATCCAGCAGAAACATAGAGAACCTTGATGGAAAATGTAGAATGGGAAATGCAGATGAGCAGGGGGATAAATGTGATGGCTCACAGGGTCCAGGATGTGATAAGGGAATAAAGTTACACTTGTTGAGCAATGGGATAATAACAAATTGGAATTTGGAGAGTCAAAAGGTTTCAGTATTGAGGGATCATTAGTTAAAAATGAAACATTGGTAATTCAAAGAAAATTTTAGAGAAGGAATTATAGACAATAAATGTGTTTGAATGTTTGGGAGCATGTAAAATACAATTCAAAATGTTTTCTGAAATAATTCAAAATGAGAGTTGATGAAACCTATTCAATGGGAATAGGTTTCATTTAGGTGGGAGAAGTAGAGAAATGTGGCATCTCTCTTCCATGGGGTGAGATGAAACCTTTTTTGTTTTTGGTTTTTTGTTTAGACACCTAATGTAATGAGCACAATAGTCTTTTCTGTGGGCTAAACTTGAAAAAGCCTTGGTGGTGAGTGGAGCAATATGAAGAAGAGCTGAATCTCTGTTAAAGAGATGCATCCCTTCTTCATTTGAAACACTTCATATCAAAAAGCACATTTGAGTCACTTTTTGCCCATGTGAATGTAATCAGCATTAAGGGAACTCTGGTTATAAAGGTAAAAGTAAAAAAGAAAACAAAGCTACGTAAAAGAATAAGAAGCAATGGGGATTGCATAGGGATTTCTAGAAAATATGAAACTTTTTGTGGGCATCATTAGTCTTCAGTATTAGGGGTCATGACATGATTTGAGTTGGGATCATTGGGACCAGTACTACAAGATGACACCATCTTCCACCTAATTCAAGAAGAATATGAGAGGGTGATGTCCCAAACTGCTGAAGTCTTTCATGACAAACAAAGAACAAAGAGGAAGCACTGACCCTCTCAGATTTCTTCATCCAGCAGTGATGAAGACATTACAGTTGGCCCCCGACTTACGGACTGCCCGAATTACGGATTTTCGACTTACGGACCGGGTCCGTTCGTTGAAAATCCTCCCAACTTACGGACCACAACCGGGTTACGGACCGCATTTTACGTGCGGTGCATTACCTTAACGGATGTGTTCCTCCCATACAAATTTGATTTTTAGGAATAAAATGATGTTTAAATTGATGTGAATGTGTGTTTCTTTTATATTTACAGGTGTAGAATATTATCTGCATTGTTTTTGCAATAATGTTGGGTTTTTTTTTGCCATGGAATTGAATTATCACCTAATTTTTTGCACACTGTCACACACTCCACATATTTGGAGTGTGGGACAGTCAGTGTGTGTGTTTTTTATGTGTCATTTATGGTCTGTGTGTGTGTTTTTATGGTACATTATGGTATTCCCTCTTCTTTTCTAGATTTCAGATCTGAAAAAAGTGCAATGCCAAAATCAAGTGCAAAAAAAAGGAAACTCTTCACCCTTGAAGAGAAGAAAGTGTTAATTCAGAGAATTACAGATGGTGAGAGGCAAGTGGATTTGGCCAAGGAGCTTGGCCTGAACAAAACCAGCATCAACACCATCTGGTGCACCAGGGAGAAGATCTTAGCTGCCTGTGAGACTTCTGCAAAGGGTGTTCTTCAAATCCACAACAAGAAGCAAAGGCACCCTGTGATGGATGAACTTGAGAAGCTTCTCCTCATTTGGATTGAGGATATGCAGATGAAAGGTGAACCAATGTCTGGTGAGCACATCTGCAGGAAGGCCAGGTACATCTTTGGAGAACTCATACAGGAGTATCCTGAAGGAGAAAGTGCTGGTGATATTGAAGAGGAAGAAGAAGACCCAGAAGAAAATAAGAAAGGCTTCACAGGTTAGTGTATGATCCCATGCCTACTGTTCATGAAATAAAGAATTTCTTTGGATTGTTTACAGCTAGCCATGGCTGGTTCCACAGATTTCAGAGAAGGGCTGGAATCAAGAATGTGAAGCTGACTGGAGAAGGAGGGAGTGCTGACCAAGAGGAGGCAAAGAAGTTCTGCAACACACTCCAAGATGTTATTGATGAAGGAGGGTACAGTGGCAATCAAGTCTTCAATGCAGATGAGACTGGCCTTTTTTGGAAGAAAATGCCAGACAGGTCCTACATCACAAAGGAGCAAAAGAAGATGCCTGGGAAGAAAGTGATGAAAGAAAGGCTCACTGTCTTGCTGTGTGCCAATGCCACTGGGCTTTGCAAGATCAAGCCCATGGTTCTCTACAAGTCTGAAAATCCCAGGCCTTTTAGGGCCAAGAAGATTGTCAAGAGCAGCCTTCCAGTGTTTTGGAAAAGCAACAAGAGGGCTTGGGTTGACATGGCAGTCTTCAAAGCTTGGCTGAATGAGGTGTTTGCTCCTCAAGTGAAGGCATTCCTTCAAGAGAGACAGCTTGAATTGAAGGCTCTTCTTCTCTTGGATAATGCCCCTGGGCATCCTAAAGCAGGTGCCCTGAAGTCAGAAAATAAGTGGATAAGAGTGAGTTTGCCTACTCATTATCCTAATTTGGAAGTTATTCTTCATGTTCTTTCTTTTTGTATTCCTTCAGATTGAGTTCCTGCCACCTAACACCACCAGCATCCTGCAACCTATGGACCAGACTGTGATAGCCAACTTCAAGAAGCTGTACACCAAGTATCTTTTTGACTTGCTCTTTGCTGAATGCCACTTGAAGAAAGACCAAGTAAGTTACCCCTTTTTTGAAAATTTTTCCTGTGTGTCTGAATATGACTGGACTTCATTTTTTGATGTCAGGGGTCAGTGACACAGTTCTGGAAGGACAAGTTTACCATTGTTGAGAGCATTGTCCTGATTGCAAGATCATGGAAGAATATGACTCAAAGAAACCTGAACTCTGCTTGGAAGGATCTCATGCCCAGAGTCTGTCAACAAACCCCTGATGATGAAGAGGAGGATGAGGAAATTGTTGCAGAAATTGTTCTCTCAGCCCAAAAGTTGAAAATGGATGTGAATGCAGAAGATGTTAAAGAACTTATCATGGAAAACACAGAGGACCTAGGAGTGGAGGAGTTGAGGGAAATGGCAGCTGAAATAGCTGAAGATGCCAAAAACAAAGAGTTGAAATCACCTTCAGAGAAGTGAGTTTGCCTTCTCATTCCTTTTGGAATTGTTCTAAAAATTTCCTTCTTTGCATTTCTTCAGATTGGCATCTCTTGAGAAATCCCCTCAGATGAAGGCATCTTTCATGAAGGACACTCTCTCAAAGTGGAATGAAGTCCAAGCTACCTTCCAACAGGAATTTCCCAACAACTTTGAGGTCAATCAAGCAATTCATGTTTTGGAATCTGTTTGTGGAGAGCACTTCAGAAGCCTTCTTAAGAACAAAGAGAAGCAGGCTACAATCAAAAGCTACTTCTCTCCTGAAAAATCTGGGCCATCAGGGGCCCAGGATGAGCCTTCAGAGGCCCAAGCTGGGCCATCAGGTTTCCAAGCTGGGGCATCAACATCTTACAAGAGGGCATGTGAGGATGATGAGAGTGACTCTGAATGAGTTGAAAAGTGCATTAGTGTACTACTTTGTGTACTGTTCTGCATTATTTCATGTAAGGATAGTGCATAAAGTTGAGCTGGTGTTGAACCCTTCTGTGATCTGTCTTTTTTTTCAAATTTTTCTTTTTTTCACCATAGAAATCGAAAGTTGCGACACCAATTAAAAATTTTTACATTATTTCTTAAGGAAGAGACACCCCCGACTTACAGACCGCCCAACTTAAGGACCGGTCCATTGCACAAATTAAGTCTGTAAGTTGAGGGACAACTGTATTTCAATGCATAATGCAGTACTAGATTTGCAAAGAGAAGTAACTAAAGTGGAGTTAACACTTGCTGAAAAAAGATTAAAGAATGAAGATGGGGAAATTCAAGTTATTACATATAATTGATTGATTTGGACGTCTTTTCCATTATAAGATACAATGAGAGCACATGTATGCATTATGGGGTTGTTTAAATGTTGATAAAAGTGTTTGGTTCTGATTTGTTCTTCATTTCAATCTAAATTTTCATTGACTTAGTTCTTTACTTGATTGTAGGAAACCAAGGTCCTCCTGTTTTGTTGTCTGCGTATATTTTTGGGTTTTCATGGCTTCTGAAAACCTGAGCCTGATGAGCATCAGGCCTACAGTGCAGTAATGTCAATAGAATGTGATCCCAAAGTATTTTTATGGGTGGCGCTGCGTGTGCAGGCTCCCTGGTATTTCTCGTGTATCTCTCTTGCTTTTCCTTCCCAAAAAGGGGCTGCACCAAACTTGCATTGTCATGAGTTTTGAGGCCAGCAATTGAGGACATTGCTGTCCTCCTGCGTGTGCGTGTACTATTTCTTTTTGTCAGTCAGCCCACAAGTTGAGTAACCTGCTGGCTGACCACCGCGGCCCTTTAACTATGTATGCAACACTGTATTTGTCAGCATTTGTGCCTGAGCACTCGCAACTGATTGTTGTGCACTGTCAGCATTGAATAAAGCTTATTGCCTCTCTACGTGAGATCCTGACATGGAAAAATGATCATAAAAATAATGAAAAATTTATCCACCAAGTAACTGTTGAAGAAAAAGACAGGAATAGGGATAACCAATCAGGAGATGAGAACGGATCGCGCCACACGCCAAGAGGAAAAGGACATGCCCAGCAAAAGAAATCAGAAGAAGGAAGCAAGAACAGAGACTCACTCACCCTTGAAAGTTTGATCCGAGCGGTTGTTTGATCCAAGCAGTTTTTTGATCCGAGCGGTTGTTTGATTTAAGTGTCCTCATTTCGTTGTGCCTTTTCTTCTTCTCGCTTGTCTCATCCTTAAAAACATCTGAAAAGAAGTAAACCTCATTAAGTTTCAGCCCTTTTAATTGTGGGCAGGCCGGTATCCTGGCTGAGTGCTGTCTTCTTTTATTTTTCTCAAATATCACATTCTTTCTCTCTCATTTATCTCGTAAATAGAATAGCTTTCCCTCACTTGCGATTTTTACGATAATTCTCAAGGCTCGCTTTCATTTTCTAGATTTGTTACTAAACAGAAGTTTGGTAGCAGATCGTGGTATCTACATTTATTTGAACTATCTAAAAATCCTTCTGGCCTGCAAAGCACGCGGAAGACCATTTAAAAAGACCAGGATAAGAAATAGTTATCTAACGGCTCAAGGTTGGTAATGAACTTGCTGTTAGACGTAACAGTAAGTATTTGTTTAAAACTCACCAAACTTTAAATTTCTAAGGAATTGGATAACAAGAACAAATGAGGGTCCTTCACCCAGATGTGCCCAACATGATGGAATGGCGTCAAGCACAGTATGGTGCCATCAGCACCTTCCAACGCACATTGGGACCCATGGATGTTTTGTGTCCCCATTGTGGTGCACTGAAATTGATGCTGGAATCAAAAGGATGCTGCTGCGCAGAAGGAAAAAATTCAGCTGCTCTGGAGAATCTGTATGGGAATGCTCATTTCCTGCACAATATCTGGGCCTACAACACAGTCTTTGCCTTCATGTCACTGGGAGCTTATGTGACAGAAAGGCTCCAAGTGGACCAAGACCTGGCAAATGGATGGGATGGTGTTAACACCTTCAGGATCCAAGGGACTATTTGCCACATTATGGGTTCATTACTCCCACCTGAGGGTTGTGCTCCAGCATTTGCCCAGATTTACATCCATGGCACTGATTTGGAGAATCTGGCTGACCCAAGATGCTCAATCATAGACCAGCTGGACTGGAGGTCTGTGCTGGAGATTGAGGCAATGCTGCAGAGTGTGAACCCATTTGTGACACTGTTCAAGTCTACTGGGACCCACTTGAGGCAAAATGAGGAGTTCAACCTCAGGATCTTGGAGCATGTCAACACCCATGTTTGCAAATACAATTGACCCACTGCAGATGAAGTGGCTGCCTTGATTGTTGATGGTGGTGCCCAAGAAGAGGGAAGAGATCTGATTCTGAGGCACCAAGGAGGGGGCCTCTTCAGAATCTTTGAGACCTGGGCACAGTATGATCCCCTGCAGTACTGATTGTTATTTCCACATGGGGAACTGGGATGGTGCCCTGATGTCAAGTATGCAAATATAGTTGTGTGTTACAGAACTTCAAGTGCTACTGCACAAGAGTACTATGCATACAGGCTGATGACACATACATCAATTTCTCCCATCCTGAAACATGGGAGGCTGTTGCAGCAATATTTTTTAGATCAATATGCCAAAATTGAGTCTGCACAAGTGCAATTTGTTAGAACCAAGCAACAGTTGCACCAAGTGGAGGTGCTGGAGGGAATCCAGGAATTGATGTGGGATGATCACTCATTGGGCCAGGTTGGTAGAGTGATACTCCCAGCAAATTTCACATGCAGTGAGAGGTACATGAAGCAGCACTATTATGATGGCATGACCATTGTCCATAAGGTTGGCAAGCCTGATCTCTTCATATCAATCACTTGCAACCCAAAATGGACAGAGATTAAAGAGAATCTCTTGGCCAATCAGGCACCATCAGACCGTCCAGATTTAATTGCCTGTGTTTTCAACCTCAAGGTCAGAGCAATCATGGAAGACACAGGAAAAATGAGATACTGTCCATTCAAGGTTCAGACTCCCACTGAAGCTCACAGAAACTTCAACCTGTGCAGTTTCAAAGCAGTCCAATCTTGCAGAGTTGCTCTTGCAGACTGACCTCATTGTCTGGGATGAAGCACCTACGGCTCATCCATTTGCCCTAGAGGCCATTGACCGGATGCTACAGGACATCACAGGGGTTCAGCTTCCATTTGGCAGGAAAGTCATGTTGTTGACAGGAGACTTCTGCCAAATGCTCCCAGTTATTCCAAGGGGATCTGATGGCCAAATTGTGCCTACTTGCCTACAGCAATACAATCTTTGGCATCACTTCAAAATTCTCAAACTGGAGAGGAACTTGAGGCTACAAGCCTCTGAGGATCCTGTGGCCAATGCAGAAAATATCCAATTCTCAAGAGATCTGCTGGAAGTTGGTGTCCCAGAATCTGTCCGTAGACTTAAATCCTTGGGCAAAGCGAAGAATGGAAAAAGACGGGAATTAGAGTACACTAGGATTAATAATTATAGAAGTGAAACTAAACAGTAGTAGTTCGAATTTAGGAAAGATGAGCAGAAGGTTTCTAGAACAAAGGAAGGGAAACACAGCACTCAGCCGGGTTGCCGGCCTGCCCCCGTTTACTAGGGGCTGATCGATTGACAAACTGTATTTCACAGAAGAAGATGACACAAGTTTAAACAATTCCTTTTGAAAAGAAATCACTGAATTCAGCAGGTTCAAAGGCACAGGCACTTCTCAAAATTCTGACTCGAACGCTTCGAAATCTCGCACAGGAATGGGTACAGGCTTTTGGGTTTTCACCCCTTTTTATTAATTTTTAATTTGGCGCGTACTTTGTGTGGTCTTGCTTCTTTGATTTTCTCTTCCTCTTCTCTGATTGGCTTCTTGATGGCGCCATCCGGTTGCAACGGTTGCTTCTTGTTCTTAACGAATTTTTTCTCCAGTGATCCTTCTTCCTTTTTTGCGGCGATTTTTTATTCTTATTTAATTTTTTGTTTTTTGGATATTTTTCCAGGACAGTTGGTGAGGGTCAACATGAAGTCAATCCTGAGCTTGGAGCCAATTTCATGAAACTTCCAAGAGACTTCATCCTCAAGCCCAACAATGGCAAGACAGATGGTGATGCCATCATCAGGCATGTGCATGGCAACATCTCTGAGAACTGGAGGCTGACTATTTCCACTCCAGATCCATTCTTACACAATTATTGACTGATGCTAATGAAATTAACAGGCAATAAGTCATGGGCAAGTTGCCAGGAATTGCTCATGTATAGGTCCATTGATGGAGTGGAAGAAAAGGAGGGGTAGGATGGAACCTTGCATCAGCTTGAAATCCTGAATTCCATCAACCCTTCTGAGATGCCACCACACCTGCTGACTCTGCGGGTGGGGGCTCCAATCATGTTGATGAGGAACATCAATGGAGATCAGGGTTTATGCAATGGTACCCAGCTCCAAATTTGGCTATCACAAGGAATGAGGATGGGAATTTTGATGAGATCCAGCAGCTTTTGGATGCCAGATATGCGTCCAATGTTGAGGCATGCTGGAGGATCTTTGACTTCCCCATCCAAGACAGATCTCACACAATTGTGCACCTGCAAGTTCACCCTGAAAAGATGCAGTATGTGTCCTTCAGGCCAGATGAGAGCAGGGACAAAGTGCTTGAAAGAGGACAGCATACTATGCTCACAAGGTACTTTAAACTTTGTGCACAAGGGAATGAGGTGGCCAAGAGGATCCTGTTTCAGGGTGTTCCTCTTCACTTTGTTTGGACACAAGGAAAGCTTTGGAAACCAAAAGAGCAAGGAGGTGATAAGACCACAGATTGACCCAAACACAAAAAGCTATTTGGTGTTTTTCAGAATAGGCAATGCAATTCCTGAACTGTACTAAGCCTAATTTTCAATTGTTTGTCAAAATATGAAGAGATAATGTCCAAATTGGTTCATCATTTACTGATGAACTTTCTTTTTTTCTTACAAAAGCAATCAACTCGGATACGCTGCTATATTTCATGATGAATACAGTGATTTTGAACTAGCTTTTGACTTTGACCATCTGGAATATTCAAATGAAGGCTTATCTCGGCAAACATCTACGGGAGAAAAGGCTTATTCCCCCCCCCCCCC
>CAJPEX010001321.1:0-14319 GCA_905338405.1 Notodromas monacha | reverse complement strand
GACTTCAGCTGTCAAAAATGCATCATTGGAGACGAAAAAAATAGATTTAAAGGAGGGTCCTCACCATTTGATGATAATCGTCGACATTGTCGAAGAGGCACGATCAAAATAACAGCAAAAACACTGTCAACTCAGACGTCACTCGTCAACTTTTATAACTTCCAGTGGCTTCCACTCCAACCTGTAGTACAGAAAAAAGAAGGAATTCAGTCCACCAAATTCAAATTATTTCGATCGTTTCATGAATCAGATTTAAAAGTGCGAAATCATAGTAATCAGACATATGCTTGCCAAAAATACATCATTCAGGGAAAATTTTCAACAAATTCAAATGTAGAAATACTGTACTAAATAGTCCTCACCTTCTGCTGATGAAATAGTCGCAATAGCAGATCATCAGAACAGCAAAATAACACCAGACTCGGTCATCATTCGGATCGTCTTCAGGGATTTCAAGACTCCAGCTGGTACAAAAAAGAATTGAGAAAATCAATTTTTCTCAGTTCAATTCAAATGCAGTTCGAATTGATTTGAACAGTAGCACCATATCAGATTCAAAAAATTTGGCTTCACACGGATCAGACATATGCTTGTCAAAATCGCATCATTTGAGACGAATATCCCATCAAAATAAAAGGACAGTACTTACCTATTGTTGATACAGTAGTCGCAACAGTCGAAAGCCTCTTCTAACGAGAATATCCATACTCATCAAAGAACCCTGAATAGTAGAAGACGAAAAATAAATTAATGCCTCGAATAGAATTCTATTGCAATTACAATTGAATCGAGAGATTCGTCAGATTTAAAGAATTACGGCATCAATATTGTTCAGACATATGCTTGTCAAATACTGAACATCATGTTAATTTCCAGCGATTATTCTCTTCGCTCCCAAAAAATACGTAACTCACACCAGAAGCGATCTAGCCGTACGAAGTCCGCAATTCCATACGCCGTAGTTCGGATGCTCGAAATGGTCAGTCTCTGGGAAAAATTATCCAGATCGATTGGTTTCTGAACGTGGATTGACAAAAAAGCGAAGTACTGCAATATCTTTTTCAGATTCAAGTTTGTGCATCAAGTTGATCAGACATATGCTTGTCAAGTTAATCATCACGCAAAGAATTCGAAGGATAACAAGTATACAGTACTGGAATGTTGTACTTACAGAGATTCGTTCAGTTCAACATCCAAATCGCTATTTCCGTAGGACGAGATTCTACGAACGAATAATGAAACACAAGGGTAATAAGTCAATCAAATCGACGAAGTCACGAATCTGAGCCTCACCTCTTGCAAATGACTTTTCACTCATAAATTGTAAAAAGGAAATCATTTTGCCCCGTAATTTTGATCGAACGGGAATATCACCAAATTTCTCGGCACGATGCTCAATTAAAGATGATTGTCCAGCAATCACATATTCAAGAAGTCTGCGGCGTCACATGCACTCACATCTCAAAACGTCTGGAAAGAACACATCTTTTTACAGCAACGAATCATTCCATACACACAAAAACTTCCCTCGACTGCAACAATCCCAAACCAACAATGTATTCTTCATGGGAGTATTTCTAAGCCGATCCTCACTTGAGCCAATGACGAAGTAAGCATTGCCTTGAAATTGAGACCGAGACACGGCCGAAAAATTCCTAGCTCTGTAAGCGAAAACAAATTTTCTCGTTCATATTATGAATTTCTTGTTCAATGTGTACACGAAAGAAACCTCAGAGGTGACTATAAAACGTCAAACGCCCCCAAAATCGGATTCGAAACAAGAAAACAGTAAAGGTTTTGCAACTATGTTATGTAGCAGTTTATGTTTCAGCAACTTGCGGGCATCATTCGGAGTCTTCCCGATCATAATTTGACGATTTGATGAAAAAAAAAGATAGAAATAAAAAATGTGGATTGATAATGCGGAAGACTTCTGCACGAACAAATCCCACTCCTGCCTTCTTGAATGTCGAACAGGTACAGCACGAATCATACATTTTATTTTTATAGCCTTATGCAATTCGATGTAATCCAACTTTAAATTTGAAGACAAAAAAATTCAGACAAAAATTGGAATTTTGGGCGTGGGTGATCGAAGTATTAAAATCACACAAGTCAAAAATGTCATCAAAAGGATGAGTTACAATCGGACTACATCAAGGATCGACAATTTGAACTTGACGAAGGTGAGGGAATAAAACTCACCTAGAATAGAAGGAAAATCAGAATGAGTTCGTAGATGAAACTGAAAGAAAATGCCATTCGCCAGAAGGCAGGATGAGGACGATTGAAGGGCCGATAAGGCATAACAGTGGATCCGAATAGAACGAAACAAAGCACCATCGCCACCAATCCCCTGGGGGAATAATTATCACATGAATGCATGCCATGCGAGATCAATTAAGGATTCCAAAACTATCACGAAGAAAAAATGCACTATGAAATGTAGGTCGAACAAAATTGCCCATTCGTCGAACCGATTCCAGGATGATTACTCATAGTCATTAGATATTCAAGCTTAGGCTAGAGCTTATTGAAAAATAAAAATTGTTAAAATTCAAATTGAATAAAAATTGTTTGTCAACTTCGAGATACAGTAAGTAAATGTGTAGAAGAAACTCACATGGAATCAGACCATTTGGCATCAAAAGGAGATCAAGAAGCAAAGAAGAAGAATAAGTCTTGCTATACAGGGCAGAGATTATGGAAAAAACTGAAAAAAGAAGCACCAAATCAGCCTGTTTTTGAAGAATGAATTTAAGTGAATTTGTAATGAAATGTAATTTTAAATTTTTGAATACAGTAAAATCTTGTTGCGGTAAATCTCGTCATAACAAACTAATGCTTACAACAAATAAAAATTTTTCCCCTTGCAACAGCCGTAGTGCTTTTTCAAATTTGTTTGAACAAATTCTATTTTACAACGAAGCTTCTTTCAAGGCCCCAAATGTTTTTTTGGTCAGATGATACTGTATAAATCGTCCAATTTAATCGAGAGATACAATTTCGTAAAATGAAAATCTTCCATTTTTGACAAATATTGGAAAGCGGCCATATCTCAAGACGTCAGGATGTTGGGGCAGATTTTTTTCTAGTTTCAACTAAGTGTCCCTAAGTCGACTCATCCGTATGTTCGGGTCTCACGACTGTATTTCACGCGCGGATATGGGTTGCTTCAAAACAGGAGTTTCACCCAGATTCCTGGCCAACATTTTTCGTCAGTAAAATGCCGATGAGTTTGTGTCAAGAAGTTATTCTCTGGATCTAGATCGCCTGTCGACGGAAATGAGTGTCAAAAATCTCCGATTAAGGGAGGCATAGTATTGAACTTGAATTTAAAATCTAATCAAGGGGACATTTTTTAAACCATTTTAAGGTGTATTCTTGTTTCCATAGTTGACTAAAAACTTCATGGTGGAACCGGTAGAATGAATTTTGATTGATATTGACCATTTTTATCGACGTAGGCGCGAGATGTTGAAGAAAGAGCGGACATGCTTATGGTGCCGGGAATCGCGTATCTGGACATTGTTCAGGAAACCAAGGACCGTTTCCCCAACCATCCCTTGTTCATTTACCAAGTGAGTAGCACACTATTGACTGATAAATTACATTGAAGATGAGGAACTGATGAAAATTTAATGCATGACGCACGAAAGTCCCTCAACGGAAACCTCCTCAGCGTTTTTTCCATCACTTGAAGATTACATCAGTGTTCGACCCCTCTTCAATTTTCGAATAAATACTGTTCAAATACTGTTATAAAACCAGAATTTGGGATCATCATGGGCTATGTCATGTGTACAAATTTTTGGCTGGGAAATTTTGTCCCAGGAGAGAAATGTACGTACTCTTTGGAAGATCGCGGAGTTGCCCTTAAAGAAAAGGGTTTTACAAAAGTCGGTTTAAGGATTTGGGTTGAGAAGACAAGACTCAAATCTACAGAAGAAATGATCAGTAGACAAATTGGCAGGCACGCGACCTGCCGGAATAAGCGCAAACATGTTTTCCACAACCTTACGCAATATTTCAAGAGACACTTTTGAACACTTTGTATCAATAGTACGCCAGACTTCTCGCGTCAAGTTTCCGCAAATTCAATTTTGACAAAGAACACTGAAAAATGTTTCCGAAGCTTTGAAGCGACCTTCTGCAGCACTCTTGTCGTTCTGATGATGATTCTGCTGTCGAGGTCCTTTTTATGCTTTTCGGGATCCTTTGTTTCAAGCCCAAGGCTTGTTGTCAGTGACATCAGGAACATCCACCGGATCCCGGTAAATTCAGCCCAACTGTTGGGAGGGCTGATTTATCAGGTTACGGAAATTCGTAAAAAGTCGTTTTCCCCGAAAATTTGGATTTTTGGGATGAAAAGGTTTGGTCGTAAAAGACTCGTGAGAAAGGAATCGGTTCCTCTCTATAAAATTCGACACGGACCGTTTGTGTCCTTGTTTTGAGCTTCTGAGGGGGGGGGGTGGAAGGCGCTTGCGCAGCAATCATTGAGTTTTGAGTGTTTTAGAGGTAATTGAGTCCCCTCATAAAAGAGGGGAACCCCTGTCATTTTTCCGGGATTCTATCTCTTTTTGGTGGCTTAACAGCCGCCAGCCGGTCTGAGCCATATGTCTTTTGGGGCGCCAATATTCATTGGCGCCCCCTTTCAGAAACATAATCCCCAAAGTTTTGAACTTCGGGGATGACCAATAAATTGCGTCAAAAACATGACACAAACTTCGACTTGGGGGTAATTTCTCACAAAATCCCCCTCGTCTTCAGGCGGATTGGTTTTCCCAAGGAAAAACACAGCTCGAAGACGATATAAAAACCCTGAGTCGGGCGTTCATCATCTCACAGTTTTGGATTTGTTGCGCACCGTGTCAGACAGGGGTCGAAGTCCACGGGGAGTTACTTCCCGTGGCATCCTCTGTGGTTGGCAAATCGGTTTTTGCGCAAGTCCGAGAGGAACTGAGTCTTTCCTCTCGGGAGAAGACTCTGCCAAAAAAAAGTGATTTCCCGATTTCGTTTTGGGCTCTTGCCCCATCGCAAAAACTTTTGTTTTGGTCTTTTGCATTGCTGAATTGTGGCGGACACAATCAGTGGCCAGCTGAGGTCTGCCCGCTGATTCAGTGGTTTGGGCAATTCTGTTATCGTTTGGCGCCTGGTACTCTGATTTAAAATCAGACTGTTTGTTTTGGGGTGAGGAAAAGGGCACGCACTCTTTTCTGTTGTCCCTGCAATTGCGTATTCGATTGAGTAATTTTTCGTCTGAGCTTGAGCAAATTACTGGCTGCCTAGGGAAGTAGGTGTGAGATCGAGTCACATACTTCCTTAGTTGGTCATTGTTTGCTGAGCTTTGATTGTTGGTTTTTGTTGGTTTCCCGTTGTGATCGTCGGAGGAGCAGGGAGGAGTTTGAAGGATGTACAGTTGACAACTGGGTCAGGGTTAGAGATGATTTCAATGTCTCACCCTTGTGCCAGTTGAAAAACAGTGCATTTCTCGGGATTCTCCCCCTGCTTTTCTCTCGTGACAAGAGCTCAAGTTTTGTGGAGAAGTGCTGGTCACGACTTGGCAAGATGGGTCGAGGCAGATTTTTCTCACCCGCTTGATCAGTCGTTGGTCAGCGCTTTGTTTTTCATCAAGAGTTCTTGATTCGAAAGTGTTTTTCGTGTTCAAGAAGTCCTTTTCAAGAGCAAATAGAAGGGAATTTGACCTTTTTTTTGTGCTGTCCATTAATACGAAGTGCACTTTTTGTTTCCCTGTTTCAGACGAAAAAGGGAAGTTTCTATTCGTTTGCTAAATTGCTTATCATACAAAGAAAAAGAAAAATTTTGCGCAATGGAGGGTTCTGATAAGAATGCATCTCAAAGCAGCCAGGGTCATGGAGAGACCTATGGCAAAATCCCTGAAGACAGGGAAGCTTTTGAGGAGTGCCCCGATTTAGACAGCAAGGGCAAATCAGGTGAGAAAAATTTGAGCAAGATTATCAGAACTCTTCCTTTTTAAACAAAAAATTTCCTTTTTCCCTTCTTTCTCTTGTCTTGATTAATTCCAGACAGGCCGCCTCTTATGTTGGCGGTGTCCAGTGACTCCAAGATGCAGGAGAACAAAGCCTTGGTTGAAGACTTCATTACGGTTTGTTTGCCGGCTGCCCATAGTGGGATCTCTGAAAGGATCTCTGCCCTGGATTTGGCCAGTTTGGATCGGCTCTCAGATCTCCTCCTATTTGTATCTTGGGAGAGGAGTGTGACCCTCAGCCAAGATGGCTTGAGGGCCAAACTGGATAGGATCAAGACGGAAACTCAGCGAGCTGCTGAGCAGCTGTTGTCTCAGAAGTCCAAGCTGCGTTGGGTGGCACATGAAAGTGCCGAGATCCAGGAACAGAAACAAAGCCTTGAGGCTCAGAATTCAGTTTCGTTGGAACTGAGTCGGCATGAACGTGAGGTGGTGGCCCAAGCCGAGGCCAGCATGCGGCATGTTTTCAGCCGACACGCCGGGTCGTTTCAGGGTGCTGTTTTTGGGATGCCGGAAATTTACCTCACCAAGGGTGTTGGCTATACTGAAACGATCAAGGGTAATTTCCCCTGATTTCTTAGATTTGACCGGCAGACAAGTGTCATTAATTGGGTTTTTGATTCTGGTTTGTGCAGAAAGCAGCCTTGGCACGGTCAAGGTTCAGTCCGTTGGAGAGACAAAGATTTACGCAGGGTCCATGGCCGCTTTGCAGGGGCTGTGGGTTGACCGAGCCGAGGACAATTTTTGCCTCCAGTCTTCTGGCAAGGAAACTTTGCTGAAGCTGTTAACTGCGATTCAGGTTCCCAGTTCTCCGCAAAAGCGGGGAAGAGACACCAAATCAAGCAGGGATTTGAACCCCGGTCCTTCAAAAAACCGCGCTGGGTCATCTGGTGTGGTTCCTCCATCTGCAAATCCTCCTGTCATCAATTTGGCAGCGGAGGATATTGATGAGGATTTGGATCCGGACGTCGCCGAGATCCTCAACCCTTGTAAGAACTTTTTGAGTGGGGTCTTTTGGTACAGTCTTTCTAATTGTATGTTTTCTTTATGTATTTTGACAGGGAGCGCCAATCATCCCTTCAAGTACTCGTTGTTTGAGCCAGAGCAGCCATACATCTTCAAGCAGAATGCCTTCAAGAGGCTGGGTCTGACTCTGGAGCGGGTGCTGAAGTCATCCTCCTTCGCAATGCCGGTGCCTGGATGCATAGTCCAGGACTACAAGTACGGGTGCCCAGAGTACCCTCATTGAGGGCCGCCGTCGACGAACAACGGTTCTTATCCCCACATTTTGATCCTGGGGACATCTTTGATGATCCCCTGGAGGTTGGCGAAGGGTCGCCACACCTTTTGCAACACCCTTTGAGCAGACCGCCCTGTCAATCGGGCAGTTTACAATTTTGAACATTTGTTTGAGGGGTGCCCAGTTGAAGTTTTTCAGGTGAGAAGAAAAAAATGATATGGGACCAATGTACAAATAAGAACCTCTTTTTTGTTTATCCTCCTTTTCAGTATTCACTGAGTGGTTGGGCCACTCTTGTTGGCGGGGACCAAGTAGTGACCCCTGAGGAGATGAAAAAGTGGGTCTACGCTGACCTGAATTTGGCCGAGGACTTCAAATTTACTCACATCTTTGTAAGAGTGGGTACAAATGACCTAAAGAATCTGGCCAGTCCCAAAGCCCCGAGTTGCTACCCCAACTTTGGGCATTTCCTGACAGCATTGTACGGGTATTATTCAAGCCTGTCTTGCATTTTTGATGCCAAGGTTTTTGCCTTGGGGGCCTCAGCTCCCCCATACCTGCCACCGGGACAAACTTCATACTTGACGGAGTCTTTTGACCTGGACAACCAGAACATCCCCCTGATACCTCTTCAGTACCAGGGGCGCTGGTATTTTACGCCCAAGTCCTGAGAGAATGCAGCCCACGTCTTCCAGCAGGCCCTTTACAATGGGCTTTGGTCAAAGATTGGCCGTGTACAAGGAAACAATGGATGTCCTGGCTTGTGGGCCATGCCCACGCCAATTAAGCCGTTGTAGGCTTTTGATTGTTTTGAGAAGACCCTGTCCGCATTCAGACATATTCATTCTTGGGCCTATCTTCTGTTTGCTCAGCTTCATGCTGCAGCG
This sequence comes from Notodromas monacha, assembly GCA_905338405.1. Taxonomy (NCBI): domain Eukaryota; kingdom Metazoa; phylum Arthropoda; class Ostracoda; order Podocopida; family Cyprididae; genus Notodromas; species Notodromas monacha. The sequence continues at coordinate 6,185 of CAJPEX010001321.1, read as the reverse complement.
ATAAGTTTTGGACTCAAGTGGGGAGGGGGTTCAAGCCTGACCTGGGGTGCTTACTCATGCCCGGGGTTGTGCCCCTATTGGCTCCCCAACGGGATGGTGGCTCCGGGGATCCCCCCTGGACTCCCCCATTCTCACTTTGGGGAAGAGGCGATGGTACCATGTCACGGCGGCAATGGTCCCTTTCACATCAACCCAGCCGTCGAGGGTGCCGGTGGTGACCCTTTTAAGGTGTAAGTTGTTTGGTTGAAGGGAGATATGAGAAGACAGGTTTTTAATGACCAGTTCTAATGCGTTTTGTTTTTCTTTCTTTATTCAGGATGGAAAGCTTCCTTAAGTAACGAAACTTCATGGAGGTGTTCTCCGTGGAGTTCCTGAATTTGGATCCACGTCAAATTGCTTGGGGGCGTCTTGTCATTGGAGCGCCAGTTAGTTGAGGAAGGGGATCGTCGCCGACTCATTGAGTGATCATTGCCAAATCTGGCAACGGGTTTTGGCTGGTAGAGGGTTGGGAAAGGGTTTACAGCGACGTGATGGATCTCCATCGCGTTGATTAATTCGCAAGAGGTGATTGCGGGATTTTCGTATATTGAGTTTTGGGGGCATGTGTTCTTTTTTGTACAGTGTTGTTTTGTATGTTTACATGCTGATACGAAAATAAAGTGCCTGGGTCTCCTCAGGCTTTGTTCAAACCTTTGGTTTTTCTTTGTAAAGTTTGGCTAAGTTCTGCATAAAGATTTTCCCTGTGTTCTCCTAATCAGCTTTGAGAGGAATAAGGATTTGCACACTTTGGTTGGGTAGGATGCTCTTGGTAAATTTTCCTCCAGGTCCAGGTTTTGCGACTTTGATGTTGACCACCCTGACAAAGTCATCCCTATTGCTGGGGTGCAATTTAACAATTTGGGCCAACTTCCACTCAGCCTTTCAAAGGCAGTGTCCCCCTTAAAAGTTGGCTTTTTGAGCAGCACCATCTGATCAATTTTTGGCTGTAATGTTGATCCCCGCGTTTTTCTTATGGAGAATTTCCTGAGTTCTGGAATATAGTTGTCGTGAAAAGACTCCCACACGTTGTTCATTTTTCTTATACAATAAATTGCTCCCCTCCTTAAACCGGCAGAGGATCCCCCAGCAAATTGTATGGGGGCCGGACCGTACAGTAAGGGATTGAACTCCGGATTGGCTTGATGCGGGTTAATGAACATTGAGGGGGTGACTGGCATGGGGTTATCCCTGTCATCTGATATGTAGGTGAGTGGCCTGGAGTTTATCATTCTCTCTACAAATGTTAAACCAGCCCTTAAATGATTGTCGCCTTTAAACAGGATTCCCCAAAACGTTTGGGCCAGCTTGTCTTTAATCATCCGCATTAATCGTTCATAAAATCTGCCCCACCAGGGGGCCCTTGAGGCGTTAAAAAACCACCTGATCCCTCTAAGTTGTGTCTTGATGGTAAATTGTTTGGCTCTCAGTAGCATGGGCCAGGTGGCTCGAAAGGTGGCCGCGTTGTCTGAGACCATGGTTTGAGGAGATAAGTCTCTTTTATTGATAAATGCTTCATAAGCAAAAATAAAAGATTCCAGTGATACATTCATCACTGGTTGAAGGTCTATAGCCCTGGTTTTTGCGCAGGAAAAGACACAGATGGAGAATTTTGCTCCGTTTGTTGTTAAGAACGGGCCAACAAAGTCAATCCCCACTGTATTGAAGGGGATTATCCCATCATATCTAAAATCTGGCAAGGGCGCAAGGGGCGGCAGGAACTGCCTGGTGTCAAATCTACGACACCAGTTGCAATTTTTCCGTATCATTTTAGCCAGAACTCTTGACCCCTTCATCCAGAATGTTTTGTTGAAGATTGTCACGAGTGTATTGGGTGACGGGTGACCCAAATCCTCGTGGAAAGTGAGAAACAAGGATTGTACAAATCCAATATCCCCCTGTTTTTTTGGAGGGGGGAGAAACACAAGAGAGGCTCAGGTAAGGTGTCCTTTTGGTACATGGGTGCTTCGGTCTCTAGCCTGTTGAATTTGAGAGATCAACAGGTTCATCCTGGAATTCCAGGTGAGATCCTCCCGTCCTTGTATTGTGCCTCCTTGAACAAGGATCTCCCACTCGGTGGGAGCCCTGATTCTTTGAACTGAGCGGATTGTTTCCACTATACCCTCCATGAATTCAAGGGGGGCAAAGTTTCTTAGAAATGGTTTCTGTCTGAAGATGCCATCCCCCATATATGTTCCTCTTTTTGTGGGAGGAAATAGATGAGGTTTTCTGTTGCTCCCTTTTGCTCGATTTCTAAATACTTTTTTTATCTTAAGCTAGGTCATTGTCCTGGCCACAACTTTTACCCAATCTCCTCTAGTGTTTTTGTAAGCCTGTTCAAGGATTTTGTCAGGATACTTTCCGACTGTCATGCTTACCTTGAATTGAATCAGGGCGGTTTTTCCGGTTGTTCTGGCCAATCACGTTGATTGGTCAGCCACTCCGGTCCTTTCCACCACAGGGCGTTAGTCTTCAATTTTTTTCAGAGGGGTTCCCCTTGATGCGTAATCAGCCAGATTTTGATCAGCGGGGACATGCCTCCAGTTATTTTGGAGGGATCCTGAGAGGACAGTTTGAAGGCAATCTTGTACAAAGGGCACTGGGTTTAATTTACCACCCCAGATCCATCCAACCACAACTTGTGAGTTGGACCAGAAAAAGATGAAATTGGATGCAATGCCAATAGATTTCAGGTTTAACTTGGCCAGACTAATGCCAAGACAAGCCGCTGACAGTTCTAGTCTGTTAATTCTTAGACTTTTGTCTTTTTCTCTGGTATTGGCCATTCTTTGCTTGGATGGGACCAGTTTTGATTTGGCTTGAATCAGGGAAACAGATTCCCCTGACACTAAATAGATAACGGCGCCTAATGCCTTTCCACTTGCGTCCACAAAATCGTGCAGAGATCTTTCAATGGCAGGCCTAATTAGTCTGTTGATCCTTAACATCCCCACAAAGGTGGCTGCCAGGGCCAGCTTCTTCCGTTTCTTGGTCTCCTTCAGGGACAGCTTAGTATCCCATACGGTCTTGGGGTTATTGTCGTTGTATCTTTGGAACAGGAGTTTGAGGAGAAGGACAAAAGCTGCTCCCCAACCCACCATGTCGAATATTCTGGCGATAATGCCAGCAATTTGTCTCTTAGTCAGCCTTTCGTTTTTCAAAAGGTCTTATATATTTTCAGAGCAGGGGGACATTTGATCTTCTTAGGGGTAGTACTTAACCCCTAGGATTTTGATGGGATTGCCACCTTTTCCTGCCAGGATCCGGAACTTATTGAGGACAAATCCCCCTTTTTTCAGAATTGCGGCAGCCTTTTTTAATTTTGTATCAATTACTTCTGGGGTTTCCCCCAGAATGATGACGTCATCCACATAGGTGTTCTTTGTCAGCTCAGTGTATTCTTCCTGAGTTATTTCCTTTTCATTGAAGGCTCTGCTACCACTTTCGCTACCACTTTTGTACAAATTTTTGCTGGGAAATTTTGTCCCAGGAGAGAAATGTACATACTCTTCAAAAGATCGCAGAGTTACCCTTTAAGAAAAGGGTTTTACAGAAAGTTGGTTTAAAGATTTGGTCTGAGAAGACAAAGTTCAAATCTACAGAAAAAATGATCAGTAGACAAATTGGCAGGCACGCGACCTGCCGGAATAAGCGCAAGCGTGTTTTCCACAACCTTATGCAATTTTTGAAAGACACTCTTGAACACTTCATATCAAAAATACGCCGGACTTCTCGTGTCAAGTTTCCGCAAATTCAATTTGACAAAGAACACTTGAAAAATGTTTCAGAAGCTTTGAAGCAGCCTTCTGCAGCACTCTTGTTGTTCTAATGATGATTCTGCTGTTGAGGTCCATTTTATGCTTTTCGGGATCCTTTGTTTCAAGCCCAGGGCTTGTTGTTGGCAACGTTGGGAACTTCCGCCGGATCCTGGTAAATTCAGCCCAACTGTTGGGAGGGCTGATTTATCGGGATACGGAAATTTGTAAAAAGTCGTTTTCCCAGAAAATTCTGATTTTTGGGATGAAAAGGTTTGGTCGTAAAAGACTCATGAGAAAGGAATCTGTTCCTCTCTATAAAATTCGACACGGACCATTTGTGTCCTTGTTTTGAGCTTCTGAAGGGGGGGGGGGGGGTGGAAGGCGCTTGCGCAGCAATCATTGAGTTTTGAGTGTTTTAGAGGTAATTGAGTCCCCTCATAAAAGAGGGGAACCCCTGTCGTTTTTCCGGGGTTCTATCTCTTTTTGGTGGCTTAACAGCCGCCAGCCGGTCTGAGCCATATGTCTTTTGGCACGCCAATATTCATCGGCGCCCCCTTTCAGAAACATAATCCCCGAAGTTTTGAACTTTGGGGATGACCAATAAATCGCGTCAAAAACATGACACAAACTTTGACTTGGGGGTAATTTCTCACAGCTTCTGCATTACAGGAAACGTATGCTTATTCAAAAACAATTGTATCATGGTATTGATAAAACAAGATTAGCTGATATTTGATGCGCAAAATGGGTTCCAGCAATCAAAATTGAAATAAAGTGGTTAGCTTTGTTCAAACTTTGTATTCATCAATTATTCTTTTCATAGAATGACGACTTCTTTTCAATTTGCTGTAGTATGTTTGGTCAGTATTCTGCTTACCATCTTGGATTCCTCGAAAATTGAATGATGGATGCAATTGGTATAGGTGCTATGTGTTGGGCAAGTAATGATTGGCAAAGGTGGATTTAATTAAAAAATTGGTGGTCACCTAAAAACTTCCCTGTGTTTTCCCCTCACACCTCCATAATCATAGAGCCCTTCTGGCTATTATTCTATTGACACAGGAAAGAAGAAAGCCATACAAATTTAACTTTGTGTCTAACTGGAATTTAACTTTTTCACAGAAGTAGAAGATTGATTGGGCAAATGAACCCTTGCCTTCAAGTTCCATATTTAGTCAAAACTTTTACTTTGCAATTTTAGGCTAAGAATATCAAGAATTATAATTTCCTGCAACAGTTCTTTCTTTCTCTCTACAAAAATGCTTGAGAAAAAACCATATCTAAGGGAAAGAAAAAACCTTATGTTGAATTTATTCTAAAAATATTATTTCAAATGCAGGTCAGCAAACATTTGCTAGGTGAGTATTTTTTGTCTTGGGGTTTGTTGGTGCTGGGTTGTTTGTTGGGTGGTTTGTATGCTAGGCCAGACACAACTGTAACTACTTTTCTGACTTTCAGAAGTTCAGTTCTTGATTTTAATCTAAATTTAATTATGGACCCTCCGAAAACTAGTTCTGGGCAGAATAAAAACTCAGGCACAAGAAATTATGTTGAGGTAAATTTGTACTGTAATCAGTCTGAGCTTCCTCCATTTTATCTGAAGCAAAAGAAAGGATACATACTATTTAGTCTTGTGTCAATAAATACTAAGAGTAACTGCTGGGTGCATGATCTTATGGAGACATATATTAGAGAACTGTTATCCTATGTGAAAACAGATAAACACAAGTAGGAGGAAATTCTACCTCCTTTAAAATTTTTACATAACCCAATGGTTTGTTACACCTGAGTCCCAGAATGAGTAAGACCAAGGAGGCATATGTTACAAATATTCTTCAACATGTGACCTTTATTTTCAATCATGTCAAAGATTTCCAGGAAACCACAAAACTCATTGATTGGTTAAGTATTAAATCAAAGCCAAACAAGCAGTTGTTATAGGGGAATATGCACTTGTGCTGTAGAAAATATTTTGGAATTTCAGAGTTCGTCATGAAGAAAGCTAAGCAATCATCATACATCAAAAAAGATTGTGCATTTAAATAATGTGCACATGAATGGCTGATCTTCACAAAAAAGGCTCTGAAATTTTGTTTATGGATCTTGGTCCACAATGCAGCCAATGACTTCTGCATAAATGCAATCATTTTCCACTTCATTATTTTGTGCTCCCATATTCTGGAACTTGAATTCATCCGTTGGAACTGCAATTGGTGTTCCATTTGTCTGAAAGTTCATAGATTCCAACTCCATGTAGATGCATTCTTTTCATCTTTGCATGGAGTTACTTCATATTCCACATTTGCAGTTCCAGCTGCCAGATTACTTTTACTTGCAGGTGTGCATACTTCATATGCTGGTTCTGAAGTAAAAAAAAGGAAGATTAGTTCT
>CAJPEX010001320.1:0-61149 GCA_905338405.1 Notodromas monacha | reverse complement strand
GCACGAACGTCACTCACTCGTGAAGGGAGGAGAAAAAAGAAGTCTTTAGGCAAGCTCCGAAAGAATAAGGAGAGCCATAGAAATACCTTCATGGACTCACGCCTTCGACATCACATCGTTCCCAAAAAATATCTATTGAAAAAAAAAAAAAACTGCGCAGTTACACTACACGCAACCACCGCCGATAGAGCGGAAATCAAATTATAAAAATAAGAGAGGAGGATTTTGATTTTCCGATATTGTGGAATCGTCCGCGGGCTAAAATTTTTCATAGACACGTGAAAACACGAATGAAGTAAAGGGCATTTCACGAACTTCTGAAATTGAGAAAGTTGAACAATATCGACTAATGTTGCAGCGGCAATTGTTAATAATAAAAATAATCTTCACACTGAAAATTGTAACTATCTCCATGACTAGATCTCATCATTTTCCTTGGATCATCTAAGTTCACCTTCCACTTTAATCATTCTAAATTGCAATGAAGTCTAGTACTGTATTCAGTAACACATGGGATGCACGAAATTCTGGTTTTTGCATTACTGTAATGCTTGTTTTGAATATTTTTTCCTGAACATGGGTATACATCTCGTTCGGGGTTTCAACCGATTACCTATTTCCGTACCTATTGCGTACCTACCTTGACTGGGAAGAAAATAATTTGTCTCCAGAAATTATCTGCGAACAAAAAGTATTCACACGCAACTGCCCTTGGGAAATCTGAAATATCATTATTTTCTTTTCTGATATAAAGATGAATAGTTCTAGTCAAACTTGAGTTTTTCCACAGGAAGTGGATAATAAAAGTTAGAACACAGATATATGTAGGACAAAGTAATGCACCTGGTTCACCCTTAGAACTGCTACTCAACCTCTGGACATTCCTCATACTGTCAGGAGTACGTACCTCTGCAGGGAGGTGTCGCTGATTTCATGCAGTCAATTTCCATGCTACATTTCAATTTGATCAATTCTAGCATTCATCACGTTCCTATGCTATTACATTGCAATTTAGGCGTTGGTTTAGATTATAAATGTGTTCGGCTAAGTTTAAATGCTTAACTCTTCAGGCATGGAGGTAAGCAGCCTGTGGTTTTGGTTTTCCAGAGGTTATAGTTAAGCCTAATCCTATGCAACACATAGTTTATCATCTGGAAAATTAGAAACGACGTCAAATGCTTTCTGCAAGCACTAATGCGAGATTATAGCAATCAGTCACAGATTACAGCAGCACTGAAGAAAATGACTCTGCAAAGCGAAAATTCCCAAAAGTTAGAACCCACGTCTTAACGATATAACATGCTTGACACGCGTTCACAGCCTTATTCGCAGCAGGCAATCGAACGCAGTCGGCGGCACACAGAAACACTNAATGCTTCAAGCTGCAAATATAACATCCATAGATTTCTTCAGTCTGGATGTAGAAGGACTTGAGCTGAAAATTCTCAAAACTATTGACTGGGATTCCATCCACATCAAGGTATATTCATAAGAAAATAATTTGAATGTGTATGCTGTAGTTGACCCCCACACAACAGACTTAATTGTTGTAACAGACTTGTCCATTATGTGAAAAGTCTGTTATGAAAATTCAAATGGGAAGCAAGGGGGAATGTGAGGGATGACTCATGTCCAACATGTTGGCATGCACTTCCATGCAGGCTGAAGTCTGTTATGTGGATTTTTCTGTTAGGCAAGAGGAAAAACTGTCTCCAGAGGTAGTCTGTTACATAAAAATCTCTTGTGCAGGGGTTGACTGTATTTCCATGTGAAGAAATGAAATTGTATCACCTCCAATATTCTCAATAGGTGATTCACATGGATTTACTCCATACTGAAGAAGGGGAACCAGCAGTTCATGAATACCTGAAATCAAAAAGTTACCGGCATGTTTATGGGAGTGGTGAACCAGTTTTGTTTGTGAAAGAGTCATATTTGAATTCATTGAATGAAATTGAATCATAATTTGGATATGCCGGAAAAAACTCAACAATATGACTGCCATTCATATAGACTGCTTAGACCAGGGGTGCCCAAGATACGGCCCGCGGGCCAGATCTGTCCCGCAGAGGCTTTTCATATGGCCCGCGGAGCCAGCATGGAAAACCTCCACAAAAATTAAGACCCTCAAAAGGGAAAACTTTCAAGTTTTTCAAGATGTCTTCAGCCTGCAATTTTGATTAGGAATTTTAATAAGGCTTCATAAATTCTGTTATGATTCCTTCTAGCCAGAAAGAACAGTTTGCATTGCTTTGTGATGCCAGTCATTCTGTTTTTCAGATGAAAGGACAGGGTTTTGCAATTTTGTAATTCAAATCCTACCCCAGCATTTTCTGTTTGTTTTTAATTTAATTGCATATCTTGATGAGGGAAAGATATAAAGCAGCTTAATTTTTTTAATAGCATGAACAAAAGTAGAACATCATGTAAAATGCAAATGTGAAGGGATATAGACAAATTTAGAAGGACAATTCAACACTGGGCCAATTGAGATGGAAAATTTGAGTCAGGGTCAACATGAGATAGGGCTAAGTTGAGACACAGGGCCAATTTGAGACAAAGTGCCAATTTGAGCCAGGGTGATTTAGTGACAGGGACACTTGGAGACATGGACATTTAGATACAAAGACAATTTGATGCTCTCCCAAATCAACTCTGCACAAAATATGTTTCTTTCTTATACACTTTTTTTTAGCTTTCTCCAGATTCTTAGTGAATATTGAGGAGTTTTCAATTGCACTAAAATTTCAGGTTGTCCTCAGACAATGTAATTATTATTATTCTCAACGTTTAAATTCACTCATAGTTTTCAGTTAATACTTACTGCTATTGGACTTTGGTTGAATCTTTTTGGAAAGTTTTACAGATTGAATTCTATGATTCCATTAAGAAAAATCCAGTCATAAGTAATGAAGATACAAATTGAACTGTATTAGTGAAAATGAAGCAGAAAAGTTTGCAGATGAAAAAAGTCAGATAGCCAGATAATGACATTCTTGAAATTCTTATTGAACTTGATTATAGACTAGAACTTGATTGCTAATAAATTAGAATAGTTTAAAGTTAAACCATCCCAGAAATTCATGAATTATACAATGTACTGGACAACATTTCTTCCTTTTTCCCATTGTGGCCCGCATAATGATCTTCTACTTCAATGTGGCCCTTGGCCACTTTTGAGTTGGGCACCACTGATCTAAATCCATACCATAAATGTACCCATAATCACATAAAAATTCAGAGCACTTCGTCGCTAGTCAGGGAAAACTTTACATCCACAGCACGAATTCGAGGTACAAATTAGCCATACAACAACGGCAAACGGGACATGTGAATGACAAAGTTAGTGACAACGCGTCCCAAGGGCGCACACACGTGGCTGCTGATGCCCAGACAACAGTGCATGCTATCGACCGAACAAAGAGCAACAAGGAGCAGCAGCAGCAGCAGCAGCAGCAGCAGCGAACAAGTGAAGCACGCGACGAACACACAAAAGACCCCTGCATCCTTTTTTTGTACGACAAAATGTCTTTGTCATATCCCTCATCAGCGATGAAATTTAGCAAGCGGTAGTAACGCAGTCTAGCGTGAAATTACATGGCTGAAAATGTGACGAGCGATAATTATAGGAGATCGTTGATTCAATTTCGATGGAACCCCTCTGATTTTTTTTTTCGAGCCACTAGTGCACTTCGAAATGAATTACGGTACTATACAACATTTTATTTTGGATCGAATCGGATCGATTATATTCAATTAGACGAAACCCCCCTTTCAACGAAATTATTTACGCTTGAAGAAATAAACGACGTCACTTCAAAAAAAGATCCAGGCTGAGCATCAGTGAATGGGTTTTTCATGAAATACGGCAGACTTCTTGATGATCACTGAATTCAGATTCATGGATTTTAATTGAAAAGGGAGTCGAACTTCGTTGATTACCTTAACATCATTCCAAATTTCTGAAGATTCTTTTTCAGGCATTTCCCCTAATAAGCTAAACCAACAAACGCAATCGAAGAACTTTGAGGGATAATCGCTTTTACCTCATTCTCGCTTCCTGTGAAGCAGAACTCGCGAAATCGCTAATTCACGGGATATTTAGTATTGTCAGAATACCACAATCAACCAATATGTATACAGAACAGCGCTTATTCAAGAAACATTACACACGTGTAATGAAGCAGAAATAAATTAATGACTTTCTGAAACTCAATCTTCGCTTGTATTTCGTGCCAAGCGACCGATGCAAAAATAATATAGCAAATAGCGGTTTTAATAGAGTTCTGCTAAAATAATCTTTGAAATATAGAACAGCGAAGAGACGTTCCGGATCTTCGAGACGGAAAAGATCATTGAAAAGCTTACGTGCATCCCGTAGGTCCTATTTCCTGAAAGCAGGACAATTTTCTTTAAAATTTTCCAGATGCCGAACACGCCGGTTAGGAGTAGAGGTCACAACAATTGTTTTAAAAATCGTTGTGTTCTATCTTCATCAGCATGTAATAGGCTATTATTTCATTCAACACTAAATCGTTCAAAAATCGACCACGATGTTAATTCAGTCGTTTTCGATGTAAGACTTGTGCATGAATTGCACGAATTTGGAGAAACCCGCGCATTACATGAATTTCTTATAATTAAAAGGTAATCATATCATTGTTGAAAACGATACGCTTCACATATACGTAGGAAAGGCGCAAAGATGACTAGTGTATAACTCGAACTAATGCTGCGTCCCATGCACAACATGTAAGGCTTATCTTTAGGCAGTCGTCAAATCATTTTTAAGAACCTTGTGTTTCAGAATGACGCAGAAAATAAGGCGTAAATTGAAGCGATTCCTTCATCTGTAACACGATCATGTTCATAGTCTTTGATCTCCACAAACTACCCACATTTTAAAAGAGCATACAATTTGTAGGGTTCAAGGCTGTAGTCTCAAACCCCGTCTTCCTCACCCAGACTGTCTGCCAGACAACAAACATTTAATCACTCACCATTGCAATGACGTCACGACGCTGGCCACTTTCGAGAGACATGATCCACCAGATGGCGCGGAGTAAGCCGGCGTAGAAAACCAGCGTGACCAGATTGCGCCAGTCGGCAAGAGACTCCACCAGCGGCACCGTGCCCATTGTCCAGTCGCAGCAGAGGTCGCAGGGAAACAAAAGGAGCCAGAAATTCAAGCCGAGCAAGTACTGGTACGTCAGCTGGCGCGCCGGGGAGCCCGCGGCAGCAGCCGGGTTGTCGAACCTGCGAAGCAACAGAACCAGACAAGATCCAATCAGTCCCTCGTTGTGCAGCCCCCGCGCTCGTCAGCAGCGGCCCCGACGTCTTCGTCGGAGTCCTCTGTTGCTTTTACTCGGGTACGGTTTCCCTTTTTCCATGGGTTTTCTCTCGCACCAACCCCCGCCCTTCCATTCCCCCCTTGGGGGCGCCCCGGTGTGGTTGTTAACAGCAGTAGAGCGGCCACAACACACCACTGACGCGCCCGGCTCATTACTCGCCGCACAACACGGCAACAAACAAAAATCAACATGGACGACGACGGAACACCTCCATGTAATATAATGCCTAAGTCTGATTTACTTTCAGAAGCCTGAATAATAGAAAATGGCAATTGAAACTGTTCCCTCATTCCAACAACAAAGAAAAAATTATTTGCTCAAATACCACGCGCATCTTTTCTTTCAATTTGAGAGGAAAAAGGAGGGTGAGCGTCATACGCGGGTATAAATTTTTCGAGGAGTTTTAAAAATTTCGGTGTGCATTAAACTTGCTTTTAAGGGGACATTTTGGATCAAGTTTAACAGAAAAACTTACCTTAAAAGAAATAACAATTGAAAAATGGTCGAACTGATGTCAATTCATATCCAAATTTAAATTTCGGCGTTCCTATACATTTGCAATATTGTGTTTAGGAGCCACTAAAAATGGGATGAGCGTATAACTCGGGGATATGATTTTGATTCCTGAGGGAGAAAAAAAAAAAAAAAAAAACCTGGTGAGCGTCTTACTTGAGGACGCGTGGTACTCGAGTGAATACGGTAACTTTAGACAGAGCTTCTTCCGCAAAAAATTTGAATAAATTAGATGAAACGGGTTACGCTTTTACGCAACCTCCTGGAAAAATTTGAGCGAGTGCATCATAAAAAAAAGGAAACAACGAGGAAAAACTGTACTTCGTTTTAGACGAAGCTCGATAATGTAATATTCATACAGAGGATTGGGGTTCTTTTCGACTTATTACTTTTGAATACTCGCACGCACGAAGTCCGAAATCATTGATTTCGCCGAGTTATAGAATAAATCAACAAGGCGCCACTGAGTCGTATAGCTCAACCCGATACACGCCATTGCAATTTACTGCTCACGTGCAGTCTTCGAGATTACAATTACTGTACACTGTAGTTCGATTTAAAAAGTAACTGCGACGATTACAAAGCTCCAGCGGCAAGTCAATTAAAGAGGCTAACTTTATCGCCATCCAAACCTTTTACCTGAATGAATTATGCACAGAGCTCGAATGCCGCTTAGTCAAATAGCAATCAAAACAGCCAACGGTTTCATGCACTGTATTGAAAACATTTCCAGTTCCAAGCAAGCACGACATCACGCAATTCCCAAAGGAAAAACGCATAGACGAACTAATACAGTAGTTCTCTATATTTGAGCAACTACTGTAAGAGGGAATGCATATAACGCGAACATACTAATTAATGCAGGACTCAACCTCGAGGTGCATGTAACGGAAAACACATTATTCAAAGCTTGAAAAAAGGATTTAAAACTGAAGTTGGAAGTCGAAGCCCGTGGAAAAACGCAAATCCTCGACTTCGCTCTTGAACGGTTTCTCGCATACGACTTTGACGCAGGATTATGACATTAATTAAGTACACCATGCTTGAATGCCCCCGTTATTGTCAATTAAGACGAAGCTAAAGAAATGCTTTCCATGCCCACGCCAAGCTGAGTGTATTCCCTGTTGGGAGAAAAATATGTAAATTCAACCCTGACAAAAATGGGATACACTCTTATGACGTAAGTTAAATTTCAACCGCGTAGTTCCACACACGATAATGGAAGGCATCAAGAAGCTCGGTCATTCTGTAAAGCCATAAAATTCATGCGAATACCATGCAAATCTAAGCAGAAAACTTCAGCAAACTTCGGCGAAATAATTACAGAGCTCAATATTGACGAAATATGTTCGGAATGTGCGTTAAATGCTTCACGAGTAGGCAATATTGTTGAAGGAATTTTACCAGGGGAACTTAAGAACCGAAAATTTGAGCATTATGAGAAAAGGAAGTTAATTTCATATTTCTTTCTACTTGAATAGTAGGAAATGTGAGTTTTTTTTTAAATCACGAAATCGTATGGTCATACTTTTTTTTAAATAGTTTGTGAGGTGCCTGAAAGTACGAACTAACTCTCATCTAATGACTAGATCATGATGCCATTTCTAGGTGACAGTCAGATAAGAAAAATATATATCACGAATTTTAATTGTCAGAAAAACTACATTCGGTCTATTCCCGCTGATGAAAGAAGCTGAACGAATACCGAATAAATACGCGGTGTAAAAGGCGACACGGAAGGAAGGATGATCCTCGCTGTCGCACTCGTAAGCCTCAAGACCGACGCCACGGGACGCGCAAATATTGGCACACGAGGAAGCTAGGCGTCCGGCAAGAAGGGACATCGCAGTCACCAAGAAACCCCCCGGTTTATCCCCTACTTTTCCCGCAGCTTAGTACACGTCCGAGACGCCAAAAAAATATAAATGAATAAAAAAGAGAGAGAGAACCATCGCCTAAACCGTCTGTTCCGCCACCGTTTGTTTGCACCCACGATCATGATGGATGGCCACGTCCGGCAAATGTCGACGCAACGTAATTCAACTATCCACAGGGCGATTCCAAAACTTCCCCAAACTTCAAAATTTCAATATTTGATGCAACGGGAACCCATTTCAATGCTCGAACGCCATGGAACTATAATACAGTACTGTAATACATTCAGAACCACACCTATGAAACGTGCGTTAAGTGAACACGATGATCTGGTACAAGGTGATCCGCGACCTGCCATACCCAGAAAAACCTGAATGATTTCACGGAGTTATAAAAATTTTAAAATTAAATTTATTCAAATGGGACATTGAAAAATAAAGAGGGAACATGTTGGCACCATCAGGACCAGTTCCAAATCCCTCGGAGAAAACCTTTCATTTGAAATTGAAGACATATCCAATTCTGTTTTTTCACCGCGAAATTACCAGGAAAATAATATGTAATTGCTTTCTCGTGGATACCATGATTTGTCCATAAATTATGATTTCAATAGAGAAGATTCGTTGTACCAAGCAAGGAATCTGCATTTTTTCTGAATACAGGCATCAGTTATACCCGTCCGAAAAGGCAAAAAAAAATCCATTTTCATGTGATAAGTGAAAAACCCTTCTGAAGTTTAAACGGTTTTTCTTGAAGTTTTTAGCCAAATCTTGTCAAGAAGAATTTCATAAAACCGTTCAATATTCCCCAAATATTCACGCCTTTGTGGGTCCAGGAAAGTGTGCCTCCTTCTATATAGTCCAGAACATCCAGGCACCAAGGCGACATCGGACAAGTCCAGAATTGAAGAAAAAATACAATCCACGAAACAAAAAGGCAAATCATATCAAAATCGATCGCGGTTGGAGCCCATGAAAACCCCCCGTTCGATACAGATCCATCACAACAGGCTCATAACCCGGGATTTTGAGACATTCTCAGGCCATAATCTTCACCTGATGCCCGCGATTTCATCGCATCTCGTGCGGGGTATTTTTTTTCCTTTAATCCTCACACACTCTCGACGAAAATCCGCAAGAATGTTCTCGATTCTTTTCCTTCCACTCAATGTAGCTGAAATCACAGCAATGCAAGCCGTTTCATCATGAGGGATTAAAACTGGAGCAGCAACAAAAATCCTCGTTTTCTTCCTCCGAACACGAAACTTGGAGTGCTTCGCTTCCCGGGACTTAGCAGAAATCTGATTAGCTCATGAGGGAAAAAGAAAGAAATTTGTATCATGACTAATTGCTTTGCAATTCCCAGATACATTCGAGTGGCTTCCTTTCTGCATTTTTCCCCTCGTCTAAAACCGGTTCGAAGCAGAGCTTACTGTAGTATAATTTCCTACCCAATCTCTCCCTTTTTTTGCCAAGGGATTATTTCGACGTTCCGCCGACTGCATAAAGCGATTGAAAAACAGAATGTCGTCGGCGAAAAGCTTCAGGAAAGAAATCACGGCTGACATACACGCGTTGGTTCACAATAAGGTCAATCAGTGTCGTGCTGTTCCAACACTTTTTGGAAGGAAATGAATGAACGTATTTCTCAAGTGTTTTCATCATCTCTGACCACTGTTCCAAGCTTTGGTCACGCACAGAGGAAATGAACAGAAGACCCTGAAAAGTGCGAAGGGGAACGGAAATTCGCCCGAGTCAGGGTAGCAACGGAACAAAACCCTCAGCAAACAAGCAGTGGCTTTCTGTGAGTCTGTTTATTGATTTCACAATAGTTCGCAGGATTCTAAACTGACAGGTCCCGGTTTCCGAATAATTTCATCTCAAGATACAAACATCGTACAGTAATCCTGGTTTGAATAGGTCTCATTCCCTTCATAATTAATTTTGATACCGTACCAGTACTGTATGAGCATATTGCCCATCCAGTTCAAGGGAAAGCGATGTTTCATTAACCGAATATGATCCTCGGCCAAATTACGGAATAGCTCGCCATGAACAAAAGTCCATCTATTTCATCTGTCAATGCCATCGGTGACTTGCCAAGGACGAGACTTGCGTGTCGACCGGGGCACAAATGAAAGAATAAAATATTTCATCAGAGGAATCCAAAGATAATTAATTAATCCCCACGGATCTAGCGAAGAATGGCGAACGTGACACCTTCGCTCCGCTTTGGAATAAAAAGGGGGGGGGGGATATTAGCGAATAAAATAAATAATGAGAAAAAGTTAGCGACGAAGCACGAAAAAGAATCGCTTCACACACCCGGGGTGGCACGTCACGCAAGTGCAGACAATCTATCAAAATCCCCCCTTTCGAACACCGTGACACCTCATCGTCGCTAATTCAGCAGCCGCGTGTATGCAGCACGCGAGTAACAAAATGAGGAAAAAATGACACCCCCTGCATTTCAGCTCGTGAGGGTTGCCGAGAAATCGTCGCCAAATGTCAACTTGACTGAAGCGCAGAAAATCAAATTTGAAATACAGTAACAGCACCCCTGAAATTGGCTCAATCACGCTGATGAAAATCACGTTTGAAACATTCTTAAACTGTAAAATATGTCCTATACCTGCTCAAAGAATTAGACCTGCATTCGAGATAATCTTTCTGCTTTGAACTACTTCGGATGTTACAGCTGGAGCAAACAATTTCTTGGTTGAAAAAAAAAAAATTCAACATCAAGGCTGGCAACTCTTCTGCTAAAGTAAAATTATATTTTTAGTGCTAGAATATGCCGATAAAAAAGAAGGCACACAATAAGTAATACATTATATATGTACGCTTAAGCTACATTTCTCCCGATGAATTTCCCGAATTTCTTGCGTCCTACAGTCGCGTAAATACAGGAAGACCCATTAGGGTATACGAGTAAATAACACAACCATAAACCCTCTACCGTGCGGACGAATACGAAATTAAGAAAGAATGTGAAGCCGCAAACCTAGTTTTGAACAAGATATATCAGCGAGTCGTAGGCCTGCACGCAATACGCTTCAGCCAGCCGGAAAAAAATAATACAACCGTAGCAAGACTTGATAACAATAGAAGGAAAAAGTCGCTGAGAACCGCGATATCAAAAACCCCCGCTTGACCGGAAGAAGATAAACCTTATCAAGCTGACTAAAAGCTGGAATATAAACAAATAATAAACCTTGCAATTCACGCGTGTCAAAAGCAGTTTGAATTGCATGTGTTTCAACCGATTTTTTGCTATATTGTACTCTAGAAATTTAGAAAGCCTCTCCAGAGAATACTACATACACATACCAATAAATTAAATTATCTTACAATGAACACCGTTTCCAAACAACACATTCAAGTCGAAATTTCTAAGCGATGGAGTGGGTTCAAAATGAGTCATTCCAATCCCGAAATGAACACTTAAGATTAACTCGCCGTCAACTTAAAAAAAAAGTCCAGTATTTCATGCGGAAAAAAATCTTACCTCGTGAAAACTGGCAACTGTGAGCCCATGATCATGACTCTGCAAAGCAGCAACACGAAAGCACCAGCAACAAGCGTAGCAGTTCGGGCCATGGCACTGCCGAATCGAGCAGGGATAGAAAACTTCCCATTCAAAACTCCGTTACCGGCACCAAGAACCTCTCTCAATGATATCTGCAAGTGAAACATGCACAGAACAATAAGACAACCAAAATAAATATAAATATGATACCAGGTGACCTAACGAATACAAAATCGTCGATGGGATCAAGAGAAAACTTTCCAAAAAAAAAGTTGAAACCCAAGGTGTTTTTTAAAGTCGTTGGTATTCTGTTTTAAATTGAGCCTTAGATTCGCAGGCGAAGCTCATGATTGTTTTAGACCAACAAAGACTTCATGCAAACAAATTAATTTTATATGTTACTTCAACAAATATATGCGAATAATTTCAGCTCTGAGAAAAATATCAAATCCGGAACTGTTCGAAGATTTCAATAGCAACTCAGGCATAAATACAAGGAACAAACTGCACTGCTTCTGGAGAAGTTGAAGGCATCAAAAGCGCATCTTTGATTGGCAAACAATCCATTGAAAGCCAGAAATAGCGGCACGTACAGGCATCGAAGCGTTTCATTTTCAAGTTATGGCGGCAATACAAACCTTGGAATCACAAAAATAGATGTTCATCGTACTCATGTTCATGTCCATAGATGTTCATGCTTTTACTCATCGTAGAAAGAAAGAAAAAACCGAAGGCGTTTCTACAACTCGAAAATTGGACCATGAAACAAATAGACAAACGATTCCATGACGTTTGCAGAGATACAGCAATGATCGAAGGAAGCAGCAATAATTCAAAGACTGTCGGTGAAAATGGATCATGGTTTGTGATCATATTCGCATAGAAATCAGGCAATAATAATCCACACCAGGAAGTTGTTCGGAGATAATCAAAATTCATGCCCGATTTCATGGAAGAATCGTTACGTTATTCCCGTCGGCATTGCGTGACTTGTAATTCGTGGTTTCGTATTTCTCATGAATTACTGAAAACGAATATGACATAGGCAGGTAGAACAGCAACTGTGGTAATGAATATCATCCACTTCACAAACTAACTACAAAAATGAATCCTAATATAATTGGTACATTGTTTCTGATCTGTGAAGCGTACAACGGCAGTGCCAAGCAAAAATTGAATATGAAACGGATTCTCGAATGCGAATTTCCAATTGAGACGAATTGAAATTCAGTGGTTCTTTATTTCCTATCCTGAACAAAGGGCTTAAAATGCAACATTGATCGTGTTTCTAAAAAAAAAATTACCTTCACATGAAAAAAAGCAACACAATTTCCATCGCCCCTTTTAATGTAAACAACACCGATAAGAATAAATTTTAGACAAAAGTCATCCTGCATCGTACAATGTTTAACGCCAAGTTTCAACATAGAAAACAATCATATTAGCCATTAATTTATCGAAGGCTCAAAAGTTCAAGATTTTCAGTCTTGATTCCTCTGAAAACGGTATAAGTATTGGGAACTCCTAGCCTGGTTTTTAAGGGGCAGTTAAGTATTCGTATGTTCCATGGTGCTTTTTGATTTAGCCCGCACCTAAAGTAAAAGTTGTTTAATGTGGGTGTAAGTCGTGCTTGAGGGTAAACAGTACACTACTGAGTTTCCACAGTGGCAGCTAATCATTTTGCAGGAATCGCCTGGTAACAAGCGGACTCAATCCCCGGGTTACAAGTTACAACCAACTCAATGAGCAGTAAGAAGCCGGCGGGATGGACCGGGTGGAAATTAATTTTCTACCATGACCCATTTCGCGGAACACGTTCCGGCTGCTAAACTCGAGACACACTACCCAGATGAGCAACGACTTTCGCGGAAAGATGGGACACCTGGTACATGTTACACGAATGGGGTTCCAGTCAGCGAAAAGGACAAAGCAAGTTGAATCGCATTGCGAACGCAACCGCAACGGAACTAGCACAATTAATCTATGCAAATGAGCCGAGACACCCTCTGTCACGGGGACGCATAGTAGGTATACGTGTGCTGGCACAAAGACACCGAACTCCGACGAAGGAGAGTTTCTTTTTCTGATTAACCAGATGATCAATTGAAACATGATATTGCTCCTGAAATACAGCACACCAATTTACTATTGTACAGCTTTTACGGTAATCAAAGAAAGGTTAAATTTAAATGATCATGCGATACCCATACATAATGACGAGTAAAATGATAATATCCAACTACTGTACTGTACTAGTCGTGACTCTGAAACGAAATCTGAAACCCTCTCACGGAAACCTCACAGAGAAGCGAAACATCTTGGGACCTTTCCAACATTCTCAACAAGCATCTCGTGAGCATGTTAATCATTGTCAACTGCAGGTGGCTTGAGAGTAATTTCGACTGTCGGCGGGATAAGGTATCTTTGACACAAACCAGCGCCAGCACCTTTCTTTGACACGTTGATTTGAAAAACGTATTCGTTCAGAAATAGGCAAAACAAAGTTGAAATAAAAGAAATCCGTTCAAAGTAGAAAATGGTTCATCGCTATCCAAAACTTCTTCTAAGTCATGAAAAAATAACTTCGGGACTTGGAAGTCATGAAACGTGAAGGCACAATTTGTATCTTCCATGTGGAAATAATTTCCCTGAATTTATACTAGAATCGAAACGATTCAATCAACGACGTTTTTAGAGACCTGGACTCTTGAAGTTTAAAATCATGAAGTCGAACATGAAGTTTCATGAAGTTTGATATTGAATGCACCACGAAATACCGTACCCTGAAAACACGTTCGTATACAGGTGTGAAAAAATTAAAAAGCAGTACTGAATTCCGAAGGGTACAAAATTTACAACACAGCGCGAATTAAACAACCAGTAAAAAAAATCAAGCATTTATTTTAGTCAGGCGCATAAAGTTATTTTTGCGAGTTCACCCTAGAAGTTTATTGGCGTTTATGAGCGAGTAGACTGAGGAAGTCGTACAAGAACTAAAGAAATGGAGTCCATTTTTAACGTTCAACTAGTTAAATTTGTACTATCTGCTCTCGAAATACAATACTTTCGTTATTGCACAACTTCTTCGCCTTTCTTACAATATCTTCAAGAAAAAATTTTCAAAATAATCAAGACTTTCAAGTAAAGATAAAACCTGAGGAATCCAACGTGAAAATTTTATATTTCTCGTTTGAGTGATTGCAACGAACCTTTTGAACGACGAGGAATTCGTAGACTGCACATATCCCAATGACAGTGATCCCTTGCTCCTTGCTCAGCATCGCAGCCGCGACGAGCCCGACTGTACACAACAGGTAGCCATACTCTGCAAGAAGAGGAAGAGAAAATATTAAGATTAAATGAAGCACGCACAAATGCATCCAAAATATTTTAAATCTATGAGGAGATACCCCTAGTCCGTACCGCATAGGAAAGATCGGAAAAATGAAGCAAGTCAAAGCTTGGAAAAATGACGCATATCAAAGCTTGGAGGAATGATGCAACGAAGGCTACAGTAGTATCAGTGGCACATCCAGCATAACTCCTCTCTGTCGCGATAAACAACCCGGGCGAGAAATAAGAGCACACAGAACTCCATTTCAGCAACACGGATTGCCAATAAATTTGTTCCCCGAAGACATCTTGACGCGAGAATAGCAGGAAAATAATCTGAACCAACTTCTCCAGATTCTTCTATTCAAAGCAAGGTACGTACGCAGTATTTCGCGGAGTGCGGCGATACTTCGACAATTCAGAAAAGAAGACAAAACAAAAACGCATTGGAGCAGTGTCCAATATCCAAGCGTGGTTCGGAGAAAAAATATAGTGTATCATCAGCTTTCCGACAAAGAAATGAACCCTGTTTCCTTTCCACGCTTCTAGTTGACGTTTTAAAAGCCCGGAAACTGTATTACACCGTAAATCATCAGAAGTCGGAATCATCAAAAGAGTTATATCTCTGCATTTCTCGGGGAAAAAGGTTCCGATCGGACCCTCTGGGATCGAGGTCTTGGGATTAGGGCTTCATTGAAGACATGAGCTACGACCGGAGCCAAAGAGACTTTGAAATTTTATTGGGAAATTGAATCCCATCAAAGGCTGTAGATCCTGAAACCGAGAAAAAAGTACTGTATCTCAAACTTGATTTATGTCCAAAAACCAACAAATACTTTATTACTGAACGCAGAATTCGCATCCCCCCTTTCAAGCACGTTCCGACACTACATCCAGACGTTACGCAGATAGCTTTGTAAATCATTCACGACTGCGGATTTTCTCTCGCCAGTCTGCAAGATTAATATTCTATCCCCAAGCAAACTCGTGCACCGATCGAAGCGAGTGGCTCATCGCAGTACTCAAGCGCACGTGCCGAACAAGAGTAAACGTATAGAAGTTTCCTTAAACGTCTTAGGGCCGAACTTCTAATTAGGAGCTCTCGTTGTGTGGCCTATCGTGAAATGGACTCTTTTTTTTTTTTTCTCCGGGCACGAGTTTAAAGTGAGTCCTTCACCACGACCAGTTATTTTGTTTATTTTTAAGTTAAAATAAGCATTTTATCGAAAACTCTTCAGCTTACGAGAGGTTTTTCAAAAGCCTCGCGACGGATTTCAGTCGAATGAAACATGATTAACTATTCTCGGGAGAATGTTGCTGAATCTGTCCAATTGAACAAGAGGCGGGGAAAATACATTTGCTTACCATTACTTCGTATAAGGGAATGATTTCCTGCATAGGAGAGAGTGGGTGTGTTAGTTCGTCAATAACGTCCTTGATGGTCTGTTAGTCACCAAATAATTAAAAATGCAAGAAAGCTTGCCCAGAAACAATGCTGCAAATATTTTCCAGCTCGTCCTTGATTTTTGTTTAATTTTTCAATTGCAATGACTGTCAGTGATTTTCCTAATGAATGGTGCTGACCAGTGAAAAACGGATAATGCTGATGGAACTGAGGAGGTTCTGATTGCACGTTTTTCAAAAGGCAGTTGAAAACCCATGGGTAGTTGTAGCAAATTCTTCGGGAAAATGAAACGTCAAATTTAAAGATCCTTGACAAAACGGAAGCATGGCGTTTTTCTTTTATTCTAGATACAGTGAGAGCTCTCTTAGGACTAACATGGAGTATTTTTCAAATATATTTTTCGACAGGATCTCATTTTCACCCAATTCTATGTTTTGCTTCACAAAATTCAAAAATTTTCAGAATGATTCACATTGCTTCATCAACCAACAATACAATTCGTTTCCTGGCCATTCCAGAAACCCATTTTATATGCAAAATTCTGCTTTTCATGCAAAACTAAAAATAAATTTACGCAGCCATGCCAAACCTTCGACACTTGGACAGTCGGGAATATTTCGTGCATTAATATTTTGTTAAGGTCGTTCTGTAAACAGGAGTCGGTGAACCATGCTTATTCCACGCGGTTTCACTACTCCGGTGAAATTTTTACACACACACAAAAAGTCCCAGGAAGACGGCAGTTTCCGCACGAGCATTTCCACGCGGGATTCAGCCTCTTAATCGCGGAGGGATGCATTAAAGCACCGTTAAAAAATATCGACTCCAGTTAATGTCTCACAGCTCCTCGATGAACTGCGCGTGAGGTAGTAATCTGCATACAGAAAGATGCAGCTCGAGGAGGAGATCATTAAGCCCGCAATGGCTTTTATCCTAGAAGCGGGTCATAAGGCATTCCGGTTCATCAAGTAAACGACGCAATGCATCCCTGGCTGGTACAAAAGGTCGCGGGCAACAGCCTCTTCTTCCCTTCTACCGGTCGCGGTTTTCATCACCGATGCGACACTTTCCCGCCCGTACGTTGATCCGACTTCACCCATCCAGACCCACATCCGGTACTTGGATCCCACCGGAAGTTCATAGCAGTACCTATTCCGCCCGCTTCAATGGGTTGATTTTAAAGGTTACTCATAATTCGAAAAATTGTCAACTCAACATAATAGGGCGAAAACGAGCACAAATCTTCGTGAGAAGCTAATACAGTACACTAGGACGGGTGCAGAAGTCTCTGAACAACGTTCCATTGCTGAAGGTGTCGCAGTGTTTTCTAGTAAGTTGTCTTTTCTTCGGGGGACAATGCTTCCAATATGATTGAAAGAATGAAAAAAAAACTCTTTCGAAAACCGGATTCCATGTACAGTAGGGCCCCGAAATGCAGATAGAATTGGTCCCTGGACCAATTGTACCTCTTTCGAAACGTCCGCATGTCGGATCACGTTTTCCCTTAGATTTCAATGGGCATATACAGAATTTAATTGGTTCTTGAACTTATCTTGAACTTCAAGAAACAGAAAATAACTGTGCAGAAGAAATCCACTCAGAATGAGCTCTTCGGTATGAATAGGAGCCCAAAACGCAACGAACAAGCACACATCTTGATACAATGAGCACAAATAATACAAAAAAACCTTTAAAAGGCACAAAATCAGCCTGTTTTGGAATCGAGTAAATTTTAATAAAATTTATTTTGAGTTCTGAATTTGTTGAAGAGATATAACAATTTCGAAAAATGCAATTTTATTATTTTCTAAAAGTTGTGGCGAAGTGTCCAAATCTCAACCATTGTCCAGATATAGGGTAGATTTTTTTTAGTTCAAGTTTCCAAAAAAATCTGCATCGGAGCTTCAATTTATTTCAGGGAAATGAGATGACAATATGAAACTGTTTTTCGCGGGGCTATGGAAGGCACTTCTATTCTTTTTAAAGTCCGGAAAACTCGGTTGCTGGAAATATTTCGGAAAATATACGAACACAGACCGCACAGGAATATCTCATATGTGGCCAATAGTACCAATAATGAAGTACGAACTTGTATATGGCATGCAGTCCATAGAACAAATGCATTGCTCGAAAAAAATGTTCGACATAACGTTGACTTAAAAATATAGTACAATCGGCGGATCAGAACATGGTGTGGCGTACCTTGTATTATATTTTCCACATGAGACATAAAAAATAATTATATTAGCAATTTTTTCCAATATGTAAGACGGATTTTTCAAGCTTTTTTTTCGCAGCCATAGTGGAGAGTCCTTGATGGACGCAGCGGAAGATTCTTGCTAATTGAAATCCCCTGTTCGCAAAGTAAACCAGAAAACGTTGACCGAAGGTTGACCTTGATTGAAAATCGCTTTCTGAATTTGGCACGAGCATTCATTGAATAAAATTAGATCCGTCCAAAAGGTTCCCTTATCGTTTTCGGGAACAGACGCGCAAGAGACCAGGATGAAAAGCTATTCAGATTAGACATAAACGTATGCAAGTGGGTAAGTTTTAATCGGCCAGAAGACTGACAACGCCGATAAGAAAAAAGGGGTTGCACAAAAAGCACTAGCGAACCGTGCTCTAGCTTCCAGTTCCAAAATAAAATAAAAAAGAAATACATAGCGACCCTGCTGCCTGATTACACTCCTGCCCGAACGCTTTTCCTTATCAGAGGTCATGAAAAATGCATCAGCAGGGAACCCGTCACACTGACATACGCCCGACTAAAGGTCGACTGTTCGCTCGCAAGATTTCGGGGGATTTCGCAACAAAAACTTTAGCTAAAAGAGGCTCTGGAAATCGGGTAATTTTTTTCCCCCGTCGAAGACCTCTTGTTTCGCACGATAAATTCATTTTAGATTAAAAATTAGAGACTCATGTCCAGAAGAAAAACCCGGAATTATTATTATTTCGGACAGCCGAAACACTCTTCCCGCGCAGTAAGTTTTTTTTTTTTTCGAGAGAGAGAAAATTTTCAATTATTGTTCTTTTATTTTCAGGCACGACGTATTCAAGTATGCCTAAAATTATCGAGCGCGCGATCAATTCATGGTATTTTCCTGCGAAACTAACATACCTCGCTCCAAATATACTTTATTTTGTCCTTGAAAAGAAATTGGGCATACGATCGTTTTTCAACAAAAATATGACCAGGATATGGAATAACTTTGTAGAAAAATAAAAATACACCGGGAATTATTTCAGGATTGATTTGCATTCATTTTAGGTTTCAAGTACATTCATGCAAAGCAATCACAATTGATTCAAAAATCCATATTATCCATTTCAGGAACATCATTACAATACTCCAGAGTGCAACCATCGAAACTCAACGGCACAAACATGGAAATATTTCTTTAGATTTAGTGTTAAAAAAAATAAAGACAAAAATATTTTATTCCAAACGGTACTTCAAAAGCTACTCCGATTTTGCGAAGCTGAACAAAATGTTTCAAAGGAGCCAGTCTCCGTACTACAGAACTTCGTATTGATGAGTTCATCGCCATGGCGTAGCAACGACGATAAAATCTTGATTGAATATGCGGCAAACGAACTCAAGTCTCGCGATGCAGAATTCGACGGGGGGGAAACGAAGAATATCTTCATTCCACGACTGAAATCGAAGAGCAGTTTCACATCAAGAGATCGGTTCCGGAGGAAATATCCCATAAAACAGTCAACCGCAATCCATAAAAGTTCCCTCATCATTAATGCTCCGAGGATCTTAATGGGCCAAGAAAAACTTCCACGAAAACCTGAAAATTATCATTCCGAAGGGAAAAAAGCAGCATTTCCAGAAAAAAATAGTGAATGACGGACAACGAACATGTAATTACGCAAACGGATCGAGCAGCACCGTTAAACATCATTGGCTTTAACTTTTGTGAAGAAAATCTATCGTATGCAACTACTCACGAAATTTCTTCAACAGCAAACAAAGCATTGCAAGCAACACTTGGTGTTTCTTCAACGTCGAAAACGAAGTTTGTAGGATCACGACCCCCGCCTCGTACACTCCACGACAGAGGGGGTAAAAAGTTGCTCGCGTATACGTTCGCGCCCATCAACTCCATCAGCCCATATTTTGCTCCCCTAGAAGCACAACTTTCTCGCATCAAAACCCCATCAACCATTAAGCTACACCTCGCCCAGGAAACTGGCCTTCTTTGACAGGGACCACCTAGAAAATGGGGGAACGGGGAAAATGCTGCTGACGTCCGACGTTCTCGCAACTCGCGTCAACGCGAATTTTAAAATGTTCACCTTTTCTATGAAATGTTTCCGTTTCGTCTCTTTCACTGATGAGTAAAAAAAGTGAGCGGTTTTTACAACAACCACAAAAAGGCATGCGGAACGAAAACAGGTTCGCCGATCGCGAAACTAGTAACCTCGAACGAGAGCATGTGAAAAACTTGAATTTCTTTTGGATTATTTCTTCAACACTCCATTCCACAAATATTAATGAATTCAAATATCTTGAAGTCGAAAGAGAGTCGAATGAACGTTGTTTCGACGTTTCTAATATTGTACAGTACCAAAAACCGCGACGGAACGAGAACAGGTTTGCCGATAGCGAAACTAGGGCCTTCGAAAGGTAGCACGCGAAAAACTTGCAGTGCTTCTAGAATCTAGATTACAGTATTTCTTGAACACTCTATTCCAAAAATATCAATGCACTGAAATAATTCGAAGTCGAATGAACGATGATTCGCCGCTTTTAACAATGTATCGCAAACCGTTACCGTTATTTGAATGTGTAACAATTGGTACTGTATACAGTAATTGTCCTACGGTCCAACCCTTGCACATATCCTGGCTTGTCGCTCAGCAGAATTTCGACCGAACATTGACGACCAAGGGGAAAATACGGTGGTGTAGCGGCTACCTTTTGAATAATTAATGGAATAACGAAGTTCAACTTGTAGTTTTGCTCGTGGAAAAATAGAGAAGAACTTCATTAAAAGGCGAAAATAAAAATAAAGCGACACAAATTCAATCGCGAAACGAGCGATGAAATATAAATCAACTTTCATCGTACACTAATCTCGCAGCAAGACATGTGAACACCGCACAGTACTTTTCTTATCGTCAATTCTGAAAATAAATAATTCATGGGCAATATGACTTCGGAGCCTTGGGACTCATCAGGAAGACTTTTATATCAAGTGTCATCCGAATGTTAGATTTCCGCAATAACTAAAGTCGAGCTCGTCAAGGTTGTGCACAGGGGACAGATAAAAGACGGAAACTTGACTCGTCGTTCACCGGCAATCGTCTGCCTGACCACCGAGATCCCAACATCCCAACTTGAAATACGGGACACGCACGCAATTAAGGCCCGCGACATTTCCCCCTCCCTTTTCCCCGTAACGGCGCAACTTTTCGGCCACTTTCAGGCAGGCAAAGTTGCTAATTTCCTCAGCCAGACGGAAAAAGGGTTCCATTTTCGTCCTCGCACTTTCCGGCCTACGCTCACGGCACTGGTGAGGTTCTGGAAGTTAGGAAAGTTAATGCGCAGAACGGGAACCTCATTACGTGTCGCAATCAACACGAAGCCTGACAATTAACTCCCGCAAGTTGGGCGAGACGCGTTTATCCAAGTCGAAAAACCAATCCCACCTCGGTGCTGCACTTGGGCGAGGAAACGTGAACCAGCAAAGAGGTTTAAAAATAAAATGAAAAAAAATACTAATCGGCTCTGAAATAAGACTTTCAGCAACGACAGATGAACGTAATCTCTTTACTTGCTGCAGTTTCTGCTTTTTTGCGCAAACTTTTTGTGCGGGATCCTTCGGGAGATCCTTTCATAGCAGATCCCCAAACAATTGACTTACCAAATAATAGCAACACTCTGGAATACAGTATACCGATTTGCTATTGGTAAATCAGAAACATCTGGACCGATGTTTAGTGGAAAAAAATGTCTGCCGAATCGCATTGGTTTCCTGCGGTTTGAATCGCTGCCAAAAGGAATTACGTTGATGCGCAAAAATTCGAAATCTGTGTTTTCGTGTTGTCACAAATGGCGGGACACAAGTCGAGAAACATCACACGACTGCTACGCAACACGGTTCGTAAAAACGAAAACATTAAAAGAAATGTATTAAAGATAGAAAATCACGGAGACAGCAACATTTCACGAACATTGTGCTCGTCAGTGATTTCACAAAGCGTATGCTGAACTTCTCTTTGAAATCCGAGCCCTGCTACAAGCTCCACTTCCCCCGCATCAACTCCCACGAAAAAAATATTCGACATCTCCGCATTACGACAGCATTTGTACGAAGACAAACACAGCGAGTCACATGTTTAAAAATCAGTACAGGAAGCTATGTAATTTCCTAGACCAATTCAATATATTTTCTTTGCTTTTGTCACATGAACGATCAAGCGGCCGAGACTCCGAAAATACGGAATTTTGAGCTACTCTCTACAGTCTACAGTTACAGTGAAAAGCAGGTCATGCGGAAATTGAAGTCGACCAAAAATAAAAACACGCACACACGACAAACGTAAAATGGAAGTATAAAAGGCACGCTATCAAGGAAAGATTAGTTATAACAAATCTTTGCTAGTTCAAAATGTTTTCCGTCGGGCAAATTTCAGGATCAAGTTTCTCCCTCTTGTGATAATACAAAACCTTGGATTTTAAAAGTCGTGTGCATTGCATGCAAGGAAAACGAAAACATGACTTCGAACGTTTCGCTACACTTCCTCATCTTCAGTTAACAATTTTCGAGTGAGTTTTTTGACAATCGCAATAAATGTATGGATTTATTTTTCAAAAATCGTGCACGCCCGTAGCTTTTTTTTTTGGGATTCAACACGGCAAAATTAGAATGATGCCCGATTCAAAAAGCATTTTTACAAAAAATACTCTTCATCTCAATTTCCGGAGGATCAAAATATTTCCCGTCATGGCTGACTTACTGCGTGTTCGCCTTGAACATCCCGACGCGAATGACATCAGTAAACTTTTCTTTCATCTCCAATTTTTCAAAAAATAATATCATTCCCTTCGTCGCCCGGGCACAATGGATTTTCCGCTCACGACGAGGGACGAAATTCATGTTCGTGTTCCACAAGACTCCAGGAAAATGAAATTAAACCGCGGTGATGAGTTTAAGAAAATGAGTTCCCCTCGTACAAGGCGTGCTTGTCACTACTACCATGCGATAACACAGCTGTTTCTTCTTCAGCCTCGTTCCGGATAGAAAATGTCCGCACATTTCCCAAGTGAAGATGATTATTTTAAAGCCTTTCAGCGCGCCGAAACAGACAGGCGAGGCGGAAACCAAAAACTAAGATTAATTTGACGAAAAAAAACAGGAATGCGGGCGCGCATACTAAATTATTCAGCCACCAAACCAAGCGATGATCAGATAATTCAATTCATGTCACGAGGAAATTTTTTTCAAGACTAGCCGGAAAAATTTTCAATGAAGCTTGTAAAAAAAATTTCGAACAAGCTGCTTGAGAATGCTCTCAATAACTATAAGTTCGCACTTTTGTTTTAAATACTCTTCCACCTCTATATCGAAATTTCCAGTTCCAAGAACTGAAGCACATCATAAATGCTGAGTTTAGCACTTTCTCCCGTGTCTAAATTTAAATGGCCACTTCTGAACCTTCAATATTAAATATCATATTTCCCTAGTTTCAGCAAGAATGACAGAATGGTATTTAGATTGCATCTTCAGACACTGTGTATCACTGAGACATTGCAACAAAAAAGTTGAATCTGAAATCGGGCATGTAATCGTGCTTGCAAGGTGTCAATGTTTGATGCACCAAAGACTATTTTCTTTCTTCGTTAGAAGATCTTCGAACATGTCAAGGACGGGAAATGATCCCAAAAGCTTTTCTTCCTTAGTAGACTATATAAACTACAGCAGCTTATTTCTACTTGAAATAGTGCGTGAGAAGGGAAAACTGAGACAATACCAATAATTCAGAAGCGGATCTCATTCCGAATTCGTTGAAACGGCAAAATGGAAGGAATGATCCTTCGCCAGCGTACAAGTTTCATGCAAACAAATCGCTCGCAACAATCCGATTAATCGAGAGAAACGCCGATAATGCTGAAGATTTCGACTCAATCGATTCCATACGAGTGAGGGGCCCTATTCAAACTGGTTCACGTAAACCCCCGAGCAACACCAACAGTTCAAGATGCTTCAAAAGCTCGACATTTATTCAAAATGAAGAACAAAAGCATTACGGTGAGGAATCTAAAGGAAACGGAAAAACAAAGTTTTTGGATAATCTGCAATGAGCCTTCTGAAATAAATTAAAATGCAGATGTTCACAATCTGTGATATGAGGATTCTCAAAGGTTCCTTCTTTCATTTTTCGCAGTCTCCGCGCGTCGAGCGAAGGACATAAAATTGAATGAATGAAATGGAAAAATAAGAAACGTGATATACAATACAATACAGTACCAGAAAATGGCAACGTAACAGAAAAAAAAATTATCAAGTTCACAACATTAAAGTAGAGAGTTCCAAATTATCAATAACACGGACAACCCGAATTACACCGGGTACGCTTCAAAAACACAAACCCAGTGAAACTGGTGGTGAAAAGGGACTCCTGGTTTCCCAAAAAATTAGAAATAAATATATGAAAGCTAAGGAGAACCATCTTATGATGCCGTTAACCGGAGCCACGAGTTAAAACGATAATCAATAGACGACCTGAAAAAAAAAGGTGCTATACCTGAATGACCCCAGGCCTATCACACACGATGTGTATAGAACACTAGCTATAGCTGAGCTAGCCAGCCAGCTTCATTACGGTGATGGGATTTCTCGCCGGGCTCGTCGTCGTCGCAGATGCCGTTCATCGGATTTGATGAATGCCGGATTGACTCGAGATACGATTGTTCAACTCGGCGGAAGATGAAAAGGGGTGCACGGGAGGCGGCTGCGGGCACAGCCAACGGGGACCCGGGTTCCCGGAGCAAACTTCAATTCGCGTCGCTGGCTCGTGACACGGGGCCGCAATATCGCTGACAGGCATTCCTGAACGCCTCGGCTCACAAGCCGTCGTTCAGGCAACCACTCGTCAGCCCGGAAACATCCAACCCCGTGAAAGATGCTAGCAGCTTTTATTTTTGCCTTTCTTTTTCTTATTATTATTTTTTTCTTGCAGTCAGCGCGACAGACACGCACCAAGCTCACCTTCGTGCCAAACGCACTTTTCCAACTCATCTCCACTTCTCAAGAACTGAGAGCCGTTCTTCCCCACAAAACAAAGGTTAATCAACTTGACATCATCCTCAAGATTTTGACTTTCTTTCCGCTGCAGAGAAAGCTGCTCTCTTGAACCAAAATGAACAGAATTTCAACCAAATAATGCTTGAAAATGTCAAGAATGATTCAGCATAATGTGCTCGTATTACAGACATTCTCGGAAAAAATTCAATGCAATATTTTCAGGGAAAGGAAACAGTTCAACTAAAAGCAGCTTCGTTCCTTCCGAATATTCAAAATTTGGATAACTCTGATCAGAGAACGAAAAATCGAAGTTTTACTTTGAGGATTCCTTTCAAGAGATGATGAGTAATTATCGGCGATGTCCAGACATAATGAATGAAGTCATCACCGACATTCTCGGAAACAAATTACTGAATTATCGCAACAAAAAGGTCTAGCTGAAGGAACAGACCAGCTTACAAATTTGAGGTAGTCGTACATTTATTGGACACTTGATTCATTCTCATTGAATCAAAATGAGTTACAGTTGACGGAATACAATTACAAAGTATTCAGAGTTTCAGTGTGGGTCCATTCCGGAAAATTAAAAGAATAAACTGCTTTCGAGTTCTAGAAATACGACGAGGTCTGCACACGCTTCACGACCAACGCTTTGGGCATACCAACAGGGGTGAGCAAGCCCCAGTTATTGGCAATGCAAAATAACTTCCGGTCATTCCGGAATTCCAAGCATTCTTCCGTCCGACGGGGGACGCTCGCCGTAGTAAATTACCTACGTCAATGTCAGTTTTCCAGCCACTAAAAACGAAATTCCGACTCTCTATGATTTGGAATTTTTAACAGTTCGGATCGAATGAATTCTATAATTACCGGTCAGCAGCTGAAAGAGGACACAGAACCTTCGATACGAAAAATATTTCATCAGAATGCATGAATTCAGTACTTTCTCAAACGATTTCACACCCATCAATATCTTCAACAGTAAGATTTTTTTCCTTGTCCCGGCGAACTTCCTATGATTGTTACAAAAGCTTATTTGCAACGATATTCTCTAAACATGTAAACCAGTTCAGATATTTGTCCACAGAGAACCGCTGTTGGAAGAGTCCACTAGCATGACAACTTGAGCAATATTGATTCATTAATCTTATCCACGAAACGGAGGAAATGAAAGAGAGAAAAAAACCTAATCCTTTGCGCGTGAAAACATCAATTTGAATTTCACCGGAAATTTTGGATGGGATTCTGGGGATGAACTGAAGCAAAAAGTCAAATGTTCAACAGAAATCTGCTTTCAACTTGAACAGACGTCACCCGAAAGGTTGACGTAGCCTCTTGAATCCTTTACTTCTTCCGTTTTCTTCCTTGAAGTGCTCAAAAAATAAAATCTTGAAATACCTTCCAGCTACTGAAAATTTCTGGTGCACAACGAAATATCCGATTTTCATGGCTTAACTTTTTTCATATTTTAAAAAACGTACGCCGGAAGATTTTTGTTTTAAAAATCGAAGTGAGCATGGGGACTGTGTGTACACCGCGTCGGAAAAAGTTTCGTCTCCAAAATCAAGTATTTTTTTTTTGGTCACGCTTTGTTGACCACCAAAAAGCTACACGGTATATATATATAAACGAGGGATTACACGTTTCCACGCGGACTCGTTTTGGCACGGAGTTGAAGTGAACTACACACCAGGGATTTTTCTCATGTTCAATAGTACCAAGAGGATAGGCAGACGCCTTCTCAATGTTATCACCGCCAATTTGTACACACTTCTCAGCCCTTTTGATCAGTGTGCTGAAACAGGCTTTGAAATGTTCAGTTGTTAAATTTTGAAGTTACCCCAGAATAGCAGCAAACAAGCTGATCCGCGTGGAGCTGTTTAACCCCTCGTTTACACTATGAACTCTTCAAAGATAACCGACACTCAATTCCGAGGCTTCAAGAAAAAGAAATTCAGTACCGTACTGTACAAAGGCGAAGAAAAGCAGAAACTTATCCACGCAGAAGGCGCGCCCGAAAGTCGAGCTCACAAAACCTGACAAGAAGAACGTCTGCATTCCTAGGATCCCTGAGAACCCGAAGAAAGAACGGAAAAAACTCGAAGTATCAGAATTGATCAACTGCTACCGACAAAATAAAACAACCTGCACTGGTTCCGCAATTGTCCAGTCCAATTCTCCACATTAGAGTACATCGTCTGCATAAATATCACTGGCCATGCTCGAAATAAACATTCAGCCCTTCAATACAATATTATAACACAGAAGACGGGGTTTAATTCTACATCAATTAATTATATTGTGCTAAATTTGCCACCAATTTTGCGAATTACCATCAAATCCAGTCACAGTTCTGGAAGAAGAAAAAAAACCTCCAAGTGTAAGCAGAAAGCTGAGCGCATTCAAGAACAGCGTGTGTTAAAAGCACGGCACGAGAATTTTAGGAAAATTGAGAAAAAGGAAGCGTACAAAACGGCGTTTCCGTGTCAAACAATAATGACAACTT
Source organism: Notodromas monacha (assembly GCA_905338405.1). Lineage (NCBI taxonomy): Eukaryota > Metazoa > Arthropoda > Ostracoda > Podocopida > Cyprididae > Notodromas > Notodromas monacha. The sequence goes on along the minus strand of CAJPEX010001320.1, from coordinate 33,375 downwards.
GATCATATCGAGTGGTAAATGATGAGATTTTCTGAGGAAGTTATTTTCCTTCAGGGGATTCAATAATATTGTACGTACTTCACTACACAGCTTCACTTCTAACAAAGATTTCGCAAAGAGATGAATCTGTAACACAATGATTCAATCGTTTCCCACAAGAGACCTTCGATCAATTACCGACCAACTGAATCACAATGAGATTCTCCGTTCAACAAATCATTCGAGGTATCATTATCATTGTATTAATGAGTCCATCCTTATTTTCTGATTACCTTTCGTGTTCGCGTGGTCATTCATTCCTGTATTTTCTACAAATATGGCTTTTGGGGTGCGCTAAACTGTCCCAGCGCCATGTTATGGAACTGGACTTCTGAAGATTAACAAAAACTACTGCGGCATCGAGCACCCCTCATGTCGGGAGGATACGGTATTCTCGAAGCTTTCTCGACATAGCTCAGGAGTTTGAATGAAATACTTCACACAAATAAAATTCAGAAATCTCACCTCTAAGCCTGTTCGTCGACCGTGTGCAACGCATGTAAGCAGCAAACGCGGCCAAGAAGAAAATCGACGATAGAAGCTCTGCTCTTCCAACCACGCCAGTCACCTGCAAAAAAAAAAAATGGTATGAAGAAAACTCAGATAAAATCGAAACCTCTCGACATGCAAGAGAAGCAGAATTCGAATAGTTTTGACGCAAGTTCGTGGTTGCATATTTTCGTTGACCACCAATACCAAGTTGAATCGGAATTTTGCATTTTTGCTTAAATAGTGATAACAGCGGGGGAAATAATTAAAACGATATTCCCAGTATAAGCGTTCTTTCACAAGATAAAATAAGCCCCCGTAAGAGTACTCACGAAGGCACCGAGACTTTTCTTCAGTCCCATTGATCGAAAGGTCATGAGAAAGTTCGCGGTCGCTCCGGAAATAATTTACGAGAACTTCCTTCCCAAGTGTTCAGTCTCACGGAAATAAATAACGTACCTCGGCTTTTTTCGGAAATTTGTTTTATTTTAACCATGATCTTCATTTGCATTTGTATTTATAATACCTGCATATAATCTTGAATAATAACAGAACGAAATAATATAAGGAATATTTACAAGACGCATCACACGACAAAAAAAAAGAGCTTTCTAGAGCCGGCAGTTTCTTGGCAATCTCCATGTTTCAACATCACGAATGTGAAATGAAGAGAAGAAAAGAGCCCGACTGAATCTTCTCAAGCGCTTCACAGCAAACTACTGTATACAGAAACGACATGAAAATTAGTACTGAGTCCGTAGACTAACGAACAAAAGACGACCCACTCATTACAGAAAAAAAAACATTCCATTCCACTGAGGCGTTGAAGCATGGCTGAAGCGGAACCTTGGCTCTCGACGTTCTCCTCAATCAAGCGGCATTTCCAAAGAATTCTACTGCTTATTGTGGAAATTACAAGCCACATGTGACTACAAACCGCATTGAAACCTGATATGAAACTGAGAAGTGCAGGAGGAAAAGTTGTGAAAACAATGTCAAGCTTCCTCCGGTTGAAGGATGAGAAAGCAGAGTTTAGCTGATTCGCAGAAAATACCAACAAAAGTTCCTGGAAGAATATGCGTAGATCTGAGGTCTAGACCTGAAGAGAACAAGGAACAGCCGAAAGACATTCAAAGGAAGAAAGGAGGCGAATTGAATGTCCAAATGATACTCGAAAACTGCACCAAATGATCAGTGCAGATCTTCACCATTGGCCAAATTACGACACTAAATTGCAGCGTACCCTCAGATATCTCCGATACACGCCACGTCCACGTTTTTAGGCGCCCTGTTCCTCAAAGGAACAACAATATCCAAAAAGGTGCGACTTATGCGGTATTTGGAGTGGAGGAAGCGAGCGAATCGCCGCACCAGACTCTTTGCCGCAAAGCACTCCTCGTTAAAGCAAGTATTCCGTAACAACCGCTAGAGCGACTTCGTTAAACGCAGAAAGGTTCGCAAATCCCCATTCCCCAGTCCCCCCAAGAACCCACCTTCCGAATGCCGACCCAAAACGTTCGGCGATTAAACAATTTATTTCGCCATTGACCCGCGCGAGGTGCGGAATGCGAGTCGGACTTGTCGGTATATTCCTTGTTAATCAAGTGGAATCCATGATGACGTCGTTGGAGCGCGACCAAGTCCGGTGACGCGACGTCGTTTCCGTCGGTACCCCCATCACGGTTCATTACGCACTGTCACGCAGGGAATTCGCGACGATCTGACAAGTACAATACAATATTCAGCAGAATCTCGGCCGCACTCCTTCTCATCCACAAATTGTATCAAGAGACGCGGGTGCGGCCTAAAGTTGAACTCCGGGACATGGCGATCATGAGTTCCTTGGCTCAAGAATTTGACCTTTGTCCGAGATAACACATCAGATTAGAGCTGACGAATTCTAGTTTCTGCGAAGGAAATTGTCTTTATTTTAAATCAATCAAACATTTTCAGTTGACAGCCTGATGACCCGTGTTCCAAAGGCAGATGATAGTTTCAAGTGAGGAGCATTCGTCGGCGAAAACTTCACGCCAAATGAAAGTATGTTCTCAGTCACTCACAAGCCGTATTTTCCTCAGAATTTTACTATTTTCTTGCGGTCAAGAAAATATTTTTCTGGTCTATTCGCCGCATTTAACAAGACCAAAAATTCTGCGAATAGTCGCGTAAACACGGTACTTGAACGACTTCTGCAGTCGTGATGCGATTAGAACTTTGGCTCAGCCCTTGGAAATACAGTAAGGTACTCACACCGAGGATTGATGCGAAAATAAATTCTGCACACGAGGCGCGGTTGACCAGCAAACGAAGATGGGTTAAAATGGGTCGATTGTTCTTTTATCACAGTGCATGTATTTTATAACTGCTACCAACATATGCTGGGAACTTTGAACATTTATTTCTAGAGAAAGGACCCTATGTTGGATAGAAAAGGTGTTTTTGTTTTCAACGCGGGAAACGTTACTGTGGATCATTGACAAAACAAACGTTATCGCTGAGACGTACGCGGTTGCCTTAATTGAAAGGGTCCATTACCAAAGAAATATCCATAAAAAGACACAACAAGGCCTTTCAAGTATCGAGAATAAAAGTCACCTTCTCAATTTACATACCCTGTATTCACCACAAGCATTTTGTGAAGTACTTTAGTCAAAAGCGGTTTCTGGATTGTGAAGTTCTTTTCAGGATCGAAGTATAAAAGTATTCCCTTGAAAAGCATAAGCTCATGCTGAAGAATGAGAAACACTGCTCAGCAAAATCTCATTTTTCAAGGCCAAAAACGTCGATTCCCGTGAACTGCTGTAACTCGCTAATGGTGGTAAATACGAAAATCAAGTGCAGTACTGTACTGCGATTCTTGGAAAAGGAGGCCTACTTCTATTTTCAGACAAAGCCGTATTTCTACGAACGGCTTCAAGTATAAGTCATCCTGGGCAATAAATCCTTCTGACTAGCTCATTCTCAATCTCTTTGAGGTTGTCGGTGTCCTTTGAGCTGGATTTTCAACTAATAGTTGCCCTTACTCCTTCGACGCTCGAACTGTGCTACTCCATTGATGATTCACCTCTCCACAATAATGGGACTCAATTGTAATTTTAAATCGTAATTAAATCGTAATTTTTGATCATTTTTCTTTCGTCGTGAAATAAGATTCATAATAAGCCCGAGTCCATTTTTAGGGAACATATCTTCAAACGAAGGAACTGATATATTGTACTTCGTATTTTGTCTCTCCAACAGCCGACAAATTTTCAGCGGAAGCAAAATATAACCCCCTGCTTGGAATAAATAAAAGGAAGCCCTGAACGATGAAGCTAACGTAGGAATGATAAATTTGAAGTCCGTTTTGATGAAATACCCGGGACCCTGAGTACAATAGCGGGTAGATCGAACAGTACAGAACAAACATAAAATTTGACTTCCGGAACACACGCGAGCATCACGAAAAACCCTGACGTTTCCTCGCGTGCGTGGCAAACTTGTTGACATTCGTTTCGCATTTTAGCAGAGAAAAGGGAACGACAAACACATCGGGAAGCATGGGATCTATGGCCGCTCGCATACGAACCCATGGGAGCCACGCTACCAAGGAAACCGTTTACACAGCTCCGTTTGCTCAACATGGAAGAATACAAAAACTCGGTCTCCTTACCTTGCTCACAGCAAGAACAAACTCTGCGAACAATATTACCTCTAATCTTGTAGACAACAAGCTCCTGGCATATTGAAAAGATTCTCTCGGCTTTCACCATGATCACTTCCACTTGAGGAAAAATATTCGAGCTTCGATCCTTGAGCGCATAAACTAAAACAATTTGGATACATTTGATTCATGATCATCACGCAATGAGCAATGGCTTCAACGATACAACTTTTAAAATTGTATACAAATTTGTAAGTCATGGCAACCGATTTTCAGCTACTTTTTTTAAGCGCTTCGAAACCTAATACTGTACTATATTGGTCATACAATTTTTTCCCTTTGTAAATGGTCACCACAAATCAACCTGTTTCAGTCGAGGCGAAAAATTGAATATTCCGTTATTTAAAGCTTGAGAAAGTACAAAACGCAGAAAGTACTCAACGACACGTACTTCAGGCGGTTAATGGAGAATTATGCATTAATGAACAATCTCAATAATATACCTACTCTAATATGGCAGGGGAAGGTTAACAAAATAGGTGATTCTGGAATGGAAAATCCAATTATAATGAAGCTCAAATCGAACCAAGTTCGTTTTACTAGTGGTGAAATGCTTAGACTACGACTCCCCTAGCTGATACAGCGGAAGGGATATTGTTTATAACCTGCTAAATGCCATTTGCAATACACATAATTTTTTTGAANATCTAAAACAAAGCAGTACAAATATATATTCGGAGCACAAACATCTACTCGTACCCGTTCGAATTTCCCGAGGAATTTTCGATTTTACGAAGGAACAGAAGATCATTTCTTTATTCAGAAACTTGAAAAGTACGGAGTAAAAAAAATTACGATCATACAAGGTTTCTCTATACGTTTTTTTCTGTAGTTCACGTTCCAACCAAAGAATTTTGCCGACAACGTCTGCTGGCTGTTTACAACGCTGTCAGCCGTATTTGATACAGTAGTTTCAAAACCAAGGACAACACCGTTGATCAGATCTTTGGGATTGACACACATCCATCTGAAAAGAATGTAAAATAGAACACAAAAAATGTGAATTTCAAAATTTTTTAAATGCATGAACTCTCTCCCATGAACAAATGGAAGTGAAGTGGGCAAGGTTTCGCTCTATGGACCATTCGCGCGGCGACAACTTGGATGTGGCGCCGAACCGCCAATTGAGTTACGATGAGTGGGTGGCTACGAATTGGATCGACAACAAGAATTTTTACCCCGAACGCCGGTTTTTGATTGAGGACATTGTTTGCTGGGGACGTTTGACATACAAGTCAAAGGAACCACTGAAAAGCTGGGTTTTTTTTCTTCCTTTACAATCCATCTTTCTTTTCTTTCAAATAACGAAGACCTCTGCATAAGTAAACCACGGCATAATGACGACCCCCGCGGCAATCCTCTCTACCCGAGGACAAGATGCAACGAGTTGAAACGACAGGAGAAATATGAGCTGGAAGCGAACAAATCCCCGCGTCATTGACATCCCGGTGGCGCATTCGCCCGAGCTTTCTCTCTTCCGTCACGCCGAACCGCCCTTTTTCATCATTTCCCGCCCCGGACATCAAAGCTGGCTGGAATTCATAACCTCTTGGATCTCGAAAGAATTTCATATACGAATATGCCGCCCCCAATACCATCCGGGGTGTGTGGGGGGAATAGCAGGCACTGAAATCTCGAAAGAAGCTGCGCCGCAGCCTTTGCGAGAGTCGACTTGGGCAAACCGTTAGACCGAAGGCAATTTCCGCTGCACTAGAATGAAATCGCGGAGGATTTTCAAGGGTCGTGTGTAACCTACAAACACGCAGAAATGCAATTTAAAATATTGAATTCTTTGATGTGAACTACTTCCCGAAAATCTTGGAACTGATCGAACTTCTCCATCAACAACAGCATTTTGTGTTCGATGCTCAATATCACATTGATCAATCGATTTAATATTCAGATAAACGCACCCTTTGAAAAAACGACGTGAAAACTGATCAAATGAATAAATTAGGGGATTCTTGAAAGAAAAAAAAACCTCAAGAAGGACTTAATTCTTCAAAGCATAATTATTTTGAAGAAACTCAGCTCAAATCAGTTTTCACTGCACAAAATTTACAAATAGTGTACCAATGATTCAGCAAATGCGTTCCCAAATGCTATAACTTAAAACTATTTCCTTAAATATCGACGCGTCCCGAAATTCCAAAGCTTTTTCCCGACGAATATTTTTCTCCGAAAAAAAAACCTATCAATCTAAAAGCCAAGTTCATCATTCGACAGTCAAAGATTATTTCGGGAAAATACACATTGATCTACTCCAGCACACGCGTAAACAGAATCGATACCGACTCCACTTCAATCAAAAAGTAAAGCGATGTTGTTGCTTGGGGGTCGAAATCCAACTCCGCTTTCAATCAACTAACTGCACACGCCGCGTACTCTGGAAGCAAAGCAAGTCAAACCCAGACATACTGAACTGCCACACAACCCCAACATTCCAACCGACATTCAATTTAAAGAAATATCAAAGGGAAATCGCGGTCTGCCCTGCGGTGCAACTTCATAACTCTGAGGTATACAAGGATCCCGCGGTAGAAGAGGAAACCCGGGCAAAACCTGATCGATCCCCCACACACACACGCGCGCGAGGGATGGTTCACAAGTTTCTTTTTTTTTAATCAGACACGTCCCTTCAACTAAGATGAATAATACAATTTCGAACTACAGATAGTTCATCAAATTTCCCCAGGGTTCAAAATACTTCAAAGTTTTACCGATCGAGGTTGCAATCGAGATTCGAAAAGGAGGTACGACTCGTGCCTCACATACAAATACTGCATGCTGGTTCTACGAAAGCAGACGCGATAAAGCCACGCGAAATGACTTTAGTAATCGACAGAAATTATTCTTAGCAACACTTCCGCGTTCCCTGAATGTTGAGTTATGTAACCGGACTTCGTTTTTCTTCCTTCTAAATTGTACAAATCTCAGTTTATTTTTCTTCATTGACCAAGCAACACCAACTAGATCGACAGTTCGGCTCGTCGGAAATCAGTTTCCCTCAGACTAGGCTGTAGCAAAAGCTTTCACACTGAGAACTATGACATTCAATTTAAAGAAATATCAAAGGGAAATCGCGGTCTGCCCTGCGGTGCAACTTCATAACTCTGAGGTATACAAGGATCCCGCGGTAGAAGAGGAAACCCGGGCAAAACCTGATCGATCCCCCCCACACACACGCGCGCGAGGGATGGTTCACAAGTTTCTTTTTTTAATCAGACACGTCCCTTCAAATAAGATGAATAATACAATTTCGAACTACAGATAGTTCATCAAATTTCCCCAGGGTTCAAAATACTTCAAAGTTTTACCGATCGAGGTTGCAATCGAGATTCGAAAGGGAGGTACGACTCGTGCCTCACATACGAATACTGTATGCTGGTTCTACGAAAGCAGACGCGATGAAGCCACGCGAAATGACTTTAGTAATCGACAGAAATTATTTTTAGCAACACTTCCGCGTTCCCTGAATGTTGAGTTATGTAACCGGACTTCGTTTTTCTTCCTTCTGTTAACATGTTTAGAGTCAAATAAAAAGAAGTAACTGGTTCGTTGTGGTTGATCTAGCTGTCAAGCCGAGCAGCCTTTAGTCAAAGGGAGTCTGATCCGACATCGTTTTCGAAAGTGTGACTCTTGATATGTCACGATTAAAAAAAAAAAAGGGATCATCTCGGAGAACCATCGCTTTATCTGCGTTAAGTCTTGAATGTTTCCCCCAATTCAACTGTTCAGGAAAAACAAGAGACTTATTAAAGAATAAACCACTCTCACTGTACAATCGTACTGTACACCCAAAATTTACCAGGGGAACTAGACCATCTCCAGTCATCAGGAAACACCTGGTATCAGTTTTCCTAAACGTAACTAGCGTACCACGGCAAACCAAGGAACCCTACAAACAAAACGTTGGATGCCATGACGTTTTTTTGCCTGGATTATAATATAAAGGGGCGCTGGTTTTCGATACGCTGAACTTACAACCTGGCATCCCCAAAAACTTATGAAACATCCCCTGTCACGCACTTCTCCATTGCTGCCCGCGGCACCAGCAGCCAACGACTGCTCCCAGAATAATATCTCGTTCCCCGAACAGCACAAAGCCCGTCTAATGAGATACGACGTCTGCAAACCTTCCCGTCATCAGTCGACGAAACAAGGCGAGGAAATTGCTCGCGACGGGTTCCGGGATCAGCACTCATCGCGGGTATCAGCGCAGGGGGGTCCCCGGAAGCCGATTCCCGAAGAGCTCGTCAAGCATTTCCCGGGGTCCCTTAGTGCCTGACAACGGGGAGGACATTACGCCAATCTATATCGCCTCATCAATCGGAATAATGCACATCGGATCTCGTATAACGTGATTTTTCGCAGCCAGACGCTGACATACACCGCGGTCTTTTAAGGGCAATAATGCTTAAGTAAGCGGACGTAGGGAAAAGTCTCCCGGCGTCAAAGAAAGAAAGTGTAGCAGACGCTAGTTTCAGCAGAGTAACGTGGTGCCTTTCGTCTTAAAAACCTTTTACAAAGGGCAAACCCCTTTCACTAGTAATCGAAAATTTACATCGTCGATGGAGAAAAGTACATTTTCATCCCCGACGCAGGCATCCGATGGCATCTCCTGAATCTTAATTCACAAATAGGGCTTCACTGATTTTAGCTAGCAGTAGACTTGATAACGTTCTCTGGGAAGGCTTTTTAATTGCGTATCGCTCACATGGAGTTTCTCAGAAATTATGCACGCCAATAACGGTATCATCATAACAAATGTTATCTTTTCTGGCTTGTATACCAAATAGAACTCCGATACAAGCAGCCAAAATCCGGAATGACTTGAAAAACATGTAGTGTTTACCCTTGAGGTGCATAAAAAGAGCTGACTAAAAAATTGGCAGATATTAGGTGGAGAAGATCGCAGAGATAATGGTTTTTGTGAGCTTGAAAGAAGGCTCCCTTTTATTCTCCCTTTTGAAGATCGTCATGTCGGCTGTCATGTTCTACTGCTCCGGGGTTTCTCGACTGTCATCTGAGTTGCATCCACATGAATACATTCCCACCAGATATTTATTTTTTTCGCATAATTTACATCAGCAAATGTAATCGAAGTTTGATTTCTACCAAAATGTTGCAAATACACTGAACAACGGTCGTAAGAGATGACGCTTTTTCCCTCAGGAAGTTATTCTTAGTGTCTTTGTAGGGGTAACCGCACAAACCTTTTAAAAATAGAGCCCTTTCCCGCAGGAAAGCTTCCCGTTGCATGGAAGTAATTTTAAATTATATTTGTTTAAAATTGTTCTGGTCGGAATGGATTGACATTTCCTCTGAACAACAACGAGTAGTTTAAAATGAATCGCTTTTTTCATTTCACCAAATAATACTAGAGAAATTCTCCGCTATAATAACTCATTCTTCGCTACCCAGCGGTTTTGTGAACTATCAAGGGCAAGCATATTTATAATAATCAATGAAAATCAGAAGGAGATTCCGAGCTTTATGTTTTCGGTTTGATTTTATTTCGCACTTTCCACTGGCGTCCAAACTAGATAAAATATAATTTCGATGGCCAATTGCTGATGCAGCAGTCTGTCGTTTCGAAAGCTTGTACCTTCAATAGTGCCTAGGGCTTTCTCTGCGCACTAAGAGCCCTCTTTCTTTAGGCTAATAGCCTATTTTATTTACTCCGTTGCGTCTCGCGGCATTATTTACCGCTAATTGCGTCGAACGAGGGCCCTCCGGCAGAAATATCGGATTCGGCGTCGAGCACGGCGCTGACGGCAAATGAAATCCCGATAAGCTCGATCACAACATCCGGTTCTGACGGTGTTCTTCAGCACGTCGCTCATCGACGTAGAGGCACCCCGAGTTTAATTTGCCCGGAAGGACCACGCAAGGGTCATCATGGGAAACGAGGAAACGCCACGCGCCAAATCACACACACGGACTCTCGTTACCGCCGAAGAAATACTCGTCATCATCATCATCATCGACATCAACAACATCGGAGTCATGAGAACCCGGCGGATTTTCAAACAATCAATGGCAATCTTAGTCCTCATTCCGTCGCCAGTGTGGGCAGCGTAAAAGAAAAGAAGCATGAATGTGTCGGCATTTCCGGAATTCAAGAATTCTACAACTTTGCTACAGAATGCATCGATCAACGCGTCGCAATTGTTCAATAATAGAGTGCCAACCAATATTACTAGTCGAAGACAACGAAAAGAGATCGTTAAGATTAGACATTTCCGCAAGAACAACACATTTCCATCTTGATTTAAAATTTTACATTGTCCGTACATCATTGCGAGGTGAAGAATGGGCAAATATCGCGCATTTATCGCAAAATTAAATTATTAATCCAGAAGAGTGTGTGAACTCGTTGAATTTTTTCTCGAACTTGTAAGCTGATCAAATAAAATTATTTATCAAAACGATATGAAACATGTTCTATCGATAATACGAAGTAATTAATCCACGCTTCAAATGAGAGCTTGACCATCAGTTTAAAACGAATCTACAGGCCGGATCACAAAAGTAGATCGATTCTCAGCGATTTCTCAAATGGTTTGGAAAATCGTCTAGTATAATACAGTAAAATGTTTAAAAACGCAAAACCTTTACTTATTCAATCGCATACGAATGAATAACATTTTATGATCTTCTTTGCATTGGAATACCCAGAACTCACATTTTATTGCAATAAACTTGGAGAGAAAATTGCAACATGCTTGCTTCTTCGAGTTTGGAAACTTCAAGAGTCATTCGAAAAGCACAAAAGCTCAGAAAACTCAAAGAATTTGAAAACTTTATGGTCAGGGTTGTTTCGTTTAAATTAACATCAAAAGCGACTAAAAGATAAAAATTTACCACCATCTAAAATTTGAAAAATAAACAAGAAGTTCTCTCGAAATCGGTAACTAAAACCAATCAGGAGACCAAAGCGTAGATATGAGACGCTTTTTTATCGTTCAGTAGTTACGTCATGCTTTACAATCTTCGATTTTCCAAAATTTTGTAGATACTGTACCGGAAATGGGAGATCCGAGAACATGACTCGCGGCAAAAAGGACTGCGCAATCAGTATGATGTGGATTAAAAAATAGGAAAACAAATCCGAAAACAAGGATGAACGTTGAACCGAAGGGAGCAAGACGATGTCTTGTCCGCAATCCCAGCAGCAGAAAAAGCAAAACGAACCCACAGTGCCAAGTTCAACAACAACAAAAAAAGAGGAAACTATGCGAATGTCACTTTCTTACACCCTAGGCACCCAGAGGCGGAATCATTCTCCGCTCTCGCGAGATCAGCTCTCTCGCACACTCATTCATTCGCACCCTCCAGAAATAAAAAAGGGGAAAAGAAGGAAATATATATATATTGCACATATATACGCGCCCCCCGAGTCAACTCGCCTCATACTCGATACAACACCCAGCACTTCTCATCCGGCTAATAACGCGACTCTGGGCTTTTCAAAGAAACGCATCATTGCAGCCACCACTCAGTCGCCGTCGAGGATCGTCGTTCTTTCACGCGACGAAGAACAGCGGCTTCCGGTCCATTCACTGGCCCTCCAGCCTTCCGGATATCCCCGAGATGCGACGGAAATGAGAAGAACAAACTTGCGCACGTAGGCATTACAAAGCCATTCCCTTCACCCGTCACTGACCTTAATTGAACCCTCTGCTAAATGCCAGCTAAGAAATCATCTGAAACGTCAATTTGTGCTACTTTTAGAATCGTCGGAACGGCGAAGCTCGTTGATTCCGCACAAACCGAGATAAATGATCTTTCCTAAAAAGGTTAGGTCGGCGGCCAGGCTTTTCGCATCTGCATTCAGAGGTTTCATGCAGGATCATGAATCCTCATTTGGATTGCGAAAGCGTGAGACTTCTTTTTATATTTCTCTATTTTTCGTAAAGCATGAAATGAATAAGAAAGTTGGACCACAAAATTCTGCTTTAATGGAAATACGACGGTTGGATCATAAATTTTTCACCGCTTAGCTTCCTTTGTTTGGTCTGGCTGAATGAATGGAAATGGATTGCATTTTTTGTAGAATAATATCGGATCCATTTCAGAATACCCCAGCACCGTGTCAAATTCCACCGACCCACGTTGAAATCAGTAATAATATATCACCGACCCACGTTGAAATCAGTAATAATAAATCAGAGCTGAAAATACACCTATTACTGAGTGAAAATGACGTCCACCGGCTATAACTGAATTTTTCATTTGCAGGAATTTTGAAAATCACAAATTATTCGAAATGCAGCGTAAATGAAAAATGCTGTTAGTGACACCGTCTTGAAATTGACGAAAACTTGCTAATTATAGAAATTACAGGGACTCCGGAGGAAGGCTTGCCCGAGCATATGAAATGGTGATCAAAACGTTGCCCAGTCAAGGAGGTATGGAAAAAATTATTCAGCAAATAAACAGAGGCTAACGTCAAGTCTTGTTTTCGATCAGTCCTTCATTGGGAAATTTTAATTCGAAATGAGAGAAAACAGAAAACTCACCGCTTCTGTATGGATAGGATGAACAGCGAACAGCATGGCAGCAACGAAGCTGGCGATCTCCGGCAAAAACATCGAGCACATCCTGCAGAAGAAAAACAGAATCATTCGTATCACATCTAGGCACGTAGGCGGGCATTCACCCTGGTCATGTTTTAAACAGAGCACAGTGTTGTGCTGTCAAATAGTACTTCGATTTCCATGTACCAGGCGGGTACACGCGCCCTTCATTTCGCTCTTCTTCCAGTAACGTCTCTCGGGAAATGCATCACTTGATAATATGAGCGACTCCAGATGAGAATACGTTATCAGAAACGTGAAGATGAAGCTCTTTCCAGGCGGGGTCTTTCAAGAACTAGAACCAGAACGGATATGGAACTTCTACCGAACCCTGGGTCTTGAAATTTTTGAATTTTAAAAAGGTAAGGTATTGCGGCGGTTTTCCGATTTAATTGTCCCCACAAGGATCGTGAATCACTTCTTGAAAATATTTTCTCATTTTTCATAATCGAATGCTAAAAGATATAAACACAAATTCATTTGTAAAGGAAAGACACTACTGCAGGCAGAAAGGATCGTTACATGTGGCAGTCCCAGGAGGCGTTGCAGAAGTCAGGGCTCAAGATAAAATCTCCGACGCAAAAAAATAAATTATAGAAACGAACTCGTTCCACCGACATAAACTGGTCAAGCCAAGGACAACCCCTTCCAACAATTTCTTTCCAACCACGCGAAATAGAAGAACAATTTATTTTATAATAACAAACAACTGACAAAAAAGCAGAGATACATCATAACAAAATCCCAAGATTTCTTCTTTCCGATGGGTTGACTACCAAAAAGAAAACCGCCACCCATATTTCGTGAAATCAGCTGGATGTACATTCTCGAAAAAAAGTTTAAAAATTAAAAAAAAAATAGTTCATTCGTCTGAAAGCCTCCAATGCAGGAAACAAGAAGGCTACTGATACGATAATTCGGAAGACGAATACACATACAGTATTAACGTGAATAGAAGACGGCATACCAATATGCGCCTTAATCTTCAAACTCTTCGAAGCGAAGAAAAAAGTTCTGCGGCAGATCTGAGACTCGCCGCCACATGCTCAAAAATGTTCTAAACACCCGTTCCCAAAGAGTGTAAAAAAGGAGCATCAATATTAATTTTGCAATTTTTGCGGCATCGAGAAGACAAACTGCAAACGGAAGTCAAGCTTATACTTCGTTGAGGCGAATTTAACACTAGAACCAACTTTTGGATCAACTAAGTCCTAATGATCTAGCTGCAATGAAGTCTCATCGTTGCTAGACAATGACGCAATTGGGGCAACAAAAAGCTTCGTTATTCAAAAAAATCTTCATAGATAAATAAAAATTACATTGTAGACGAATTAATTAAAACGAATTAATTGGGAGCAAACATTTGTTATACATTAATTTAACGCACCGACTATTGACGATGCTCTTAATTTATTCGTGTATTTTTGTGAATATTAATTTTTTATTTTTAAAATTTGGATAACCAATCTATCCATGGGTGTAGAGAATTGCCAAATATGTTTTCGAATGCATTCATATCAAATCTTGTCAAGTGGAACTTGTGATGCTGCGGGTCTATGCGACTGAAATGTATGTAATGTATCCTTTACAATGCATACAGCCTTTCCTCGCGTCAACCAGGAGTTTTTCGGTCGCCCATAGACCCGATCGAGGCAAACAACAAGAGCATTCCATGTCGCCGACCTTCGCCAGGCCGGCCCTAAACGGAGACCTCTTCTCCTGGCTATGCCACCACGACGCGACACATGGTTCTCATGGGAGCATCGCCGCGGAATGACTATGGAATACCACCCTCCTTTTTCCCTCCGCTTTCCATGACTGTTTTCCCTGGGTCACGATTCCCATCACAGCCCAGGGCCGGAGAAATCGACTTCCGTCCGGCAATTAAACCTCCCCCTCCGGCCGATTCGGACGCTGTGCACGACACCACCGGGGCCTCCGCGACAGCAACGTCACACAACTTATTCTTCTATCGCAGAAGGGAGGAAAAGTATGAAACTCTGAACTTCATCTATCCAATGACAACAGAAAAAAATATATAAAAGTGGTTGGAGGGGGGGGGGGGAGGAAATATCGCCCGGCTCTTGGCCGCCATCAATCAATCATCCGAATAGACAACCATGCGGAACTTCCCATTTTCGCTTCTGCGGAACGGCGGACAATTCTCCCAACGCAGGGCCAAGGCAATGTCCCAATTTCTTTCTCGTTTTCAACATCCTGATATAAAAACCATACAAAAATGATGGTCTTCGCATTTTGTTCATCTCACGAACATGTGCCGTAAAAATTCGAGACGCACGTGTTCAACAGCATATTCACGCGTATATAGTGCCAACTACAGTAAGTTAGTCAATAAAATCAGCATGCACATTTTTTCCGCAAGCAAAAGGCTAATAATTTATGGCATGATTAAAAAACCACCACAATAATGATCCTCATTACGCGTTACTTGTAAGTGGAAGGTGCCTATTAATATACTTTCGTACTAGTCTTAGTCTGTGTATTTTGAACTTGAAGATGCACACTCATACTCCTTCGTAAGCCGTTACAAAAACAAGTAAAAGTTGATAAACAATTGTCTTAATTGAGTTTAAGAGGTAAATTTTACTCCATTACGTAATCGAGCTTTGTGCTGTTTAGCTTATCAATGCTTTGCGTTTGAGAAGAGCATGCGTTGTAATTTTAAAAATTGATATGTACTAATATTAGGTCATACAGTGCTGAGGGAATTTTTTCAAATTATTTAAAGAAGATGCAATGAATTTTTAGATTCAGCTGCGGATTTATTCTTCTTTTTTCCTTCGCGATTCCAAGCGTTACAGTTAATCTTGGAGTTTTATACCGCTAAAAAAGGTTAAAATTCAAGGAACTCGGGCATTTGGTTCCTCGGCTATGGAAGGTTGTAGAGGTCAAGTGGAACGTGTCTACTTACTCGGCCGGTGCTCAATATAAGCGCTGCTACATGGCCTTTGGCCTTGTTTACGTTCCTCGCTAGCCGCATGACCATCGCGAACCCTACAATACATCGTGCATGGCTGCAAAAGCACTTCGTCCGCCATTCCGGAAACTGATGCATCAACCCGGGCCCCCCACTCTGTGCTTTCGTATCATTCGTCACAATATTCCACCGCGATCGAAACAACACGGAGACGCCTCTTCTTTTTCCAATCCGTCTCAGTTCGTCTGCCACATCCTATTTCATATCCAGCCAACAAAGGTCCGATGTGTTTGTGTTGACGTATGTTGACAAATCGTACGGAATCTTTGAGGCATGTTAACTTCGTTGGCGTCAGGTAGTTGGGTTGTTTTCTTACTCTCCCTAACGTTCGTCCCGTTTATATTGAGCTCAAGGTTAGTTGCACTCACAAGCTCAGTTCGGAATCGAAGATTACTACACTTCCGATCTAGATTCTATGGTATATTCGATACTGGGAATGGGTGGCTTTTCAGGAGAAAATCTTCAAGACAAAAATGTTCAATGGCCATTACCAATTTTTTTTTTAATCCACTCTTCTTCTCTTGGGTACCTGCTCCCTCACTTTAATGCGAATTTCAGAATTTTGGAATTGAATTTAATAGGTGTTTTAAATTTCGGAACGTCCCATACGAAGTCTTTGTGCTTATTGGAATTTGTGATCGCTTGAATATTGACTAATCTTTAGTACCTTATTATTGGTGGAAAACTCGTAATATGCATAACTTTCATGTAAAAAGGTTCGTTTTCATTTCTCGAACAGCAAAACCGTACGATATTTTATTTTGGCAATCCCTTCTCTGTCTTTACACTTGACCATAACACCTACGTAGGAAGCCCAGAAAAAAACATCGGAGCGTATACTTTTGACAAGGGCAGGTGCAGCTTATTTAAAAGACGTCCGCGTTATCTTCCTTTAGGGTCAACGAAAGTGTTCAAGGCGGTCCACTAGAAGAACAATCCCTTCATGCTTTCAGAAAAGCAATTAAATTATTAATCTGACACTTTTTCTTTAAAGTGAGCTCAAACAACAACTAAAGACTTCTAAAACAGCTGGACCTTGGCGTGTAAAGGAAGTCAGGAAATTTTTCTCTGACTCTAAGACGAATAAAAAATGGACGAACTTTCACAGCCTCCGACTTGAATAAAGTATTCAAAAAGCCTACAAAAAAAAAACGACGAACTCTGAATTTCGCTTCGTTCTTCCGAGATCCTTAGCAACACGTCCACACGGCGAGGTTTTCTTCAGAACAGAATAAAAACCTGAAGGTAGTCTCTTCAATTTTCCCAGCGTCGACCAGAACATGTCTATCCTTGGCAACTTGCGAATTAACGTCACTCCAGGGGCTTCCATTCGTAAGATGTACGACATACAGTTGAGAGAAAAAAAGAAGGGTGGAAAAAAGTGCCGCACCAAGAAATCTCACCGGGCTTTCAAGAAACTGCGACAGAAGGGGACACTGAAAAGCTCCCTCGAGACGGATAAGCTAAGAGCAAACGCCGGTGCTCTCCTACTGGATTGAACTCCAATTTTGGATGCAATCTTTCTAGTTTTTTTTTCACCAGACAATAAATAACGGCGGGATATCTCTGGTGGGTAAAATTACCCAGGGATGTCACGGCATCGATCAACAAATTTTCCCCGTCAGCCTGAAACTGACTCACAACACGTTCCTCACCATTGCTGAAGTTTAAAAATAGAATCGGTTTCCTCGTTCAACAATTTCACTTGCGACAGAGTTGCTAAATTTTAAAATATCGTCAACCCCAGGAGAGTTTTGCAAGAACTGCGTATCAGGTTGACCCGTATTCAACGAAGAATACAAGACCCTAGGTTTTTTTAATGCATTCCAGCAAACACATGCTGCTTAATAATCTTGTCAAAATATATCAAGGAAAAATAAATAAACCATGCATATAATCCAGAAAACAAATTCACGCAAATATTCGCATATGTAATACAGGAAGTTGCCGTAACAGACACGAACATAAATTAGAGTAATTTTATTATTTACCGAAGGATATTCACCAGGAAGAATATTTCTTAATTTTTCGACGCGCGAAAATGGGGGGAAAAAGTCTAAGAAACGCGTCTTGAAATAAATATTCATCTATCACGGGAACGCAGACAACCTCGAAATAGGACGGACAGTGGAAAAAAACATTACTGTACCACAAAAGCGTAAAAAAGTAACGCTGCATGACGAACGTCAAAATCTGACGAGGATGAGAATTTATTATGCATCATATCAACCCGAAGTAGTCTTCGAATGAGAGCATCGTATTCGATATGGATAAGCTCGAACTACTCTGGTTATCTTTCACGCATTGTTTCTTTAAAGTACTTCGAGGAATGCTGATAGAAAGCCTACTCATGTCGTTCGTCGGGTACTTCACCATCACATATTTCATCTACCTTTGCTACAAAGAAAAGAAACCTCCGTGGCAATCAAACCAGCTATAACGACACGGCAATAGGGGACTACGACCCAGACACAAGATGGATACTGGAACAAAAGTAATGATGTTCGAGGTACAGGAACGGGATTCCCAGCAAAACCGAAAAAACCGTCACATAGCGAGGATTTTTCCGATCCACCGGGAAAAAATTACTACCTTTGCTTCCTATCCCATTGTAAACAAGGATCGCAGATTTTCGAATCATATTTTCAACACAGAAAGTAGACTACGCGAAATGGGATTTTCATCAGATGACACATGACACTTATTCACAAGGCATATTTTCCCCGAGAAATACGCGCGCGGCCTATTCCTCTGCTATGAATAAGTTGATGATATGCCGCAGTGATTATAGAAGGTGTGACATAAACATTAACTAACATAGACGGAAAGATATTGAGTCATGATCGACTAATATTTTGTAGCATAGAAGTCACCAATACGATTTTCTGGATTTTTTTCAAGCATTTCAGCATTTATTTTTTTCAGACCGACGCAATAATTCAACGACATTTGAGACACGCAAAAAAAGCTACCCGGCTATGTGCACTACATCCGCAGTTTCATTTTAAAAGTTCGAATTTACCGGTTCAAATCCCGCGTTGTTCCCTCGGGCATAAATGACTACCCAATTCAATGTGTGGCAAAAATCGCGTGAAAGTCCGTCTCCTCTCATAATCCTCTATATTTCGAGTACAATCCAATACCACAGACTGATTTTCCAGTTTCATTGTACAGTAATTTAATACAAAAATATATTGTGAAATACTGCATACCGATTCGCCTTGTTCGAAATCACAAACCTCTGGAGAAATTTAATACTTATTTTCAGAAGACGACACCACGCTAGACTGAACATGATGTCGATATTGGTAAAATCGTTCATAAGCCATGTGAATCAAACGGACAACAGAATTAAAAACGAGAAATATGGAAAAGTTGGAGCTAAAGATTAGAAAGAAGGCTGAAGATAACAATGCTTGCGGATATCAGGTATTTCGATACTAACTGAAAATGCTCATTGACATCATTTTAAACAGCAAAATATTATTTGTTCCATCTCTAAAATCCAGGTCACACATCTGAGACATTTCGATCCACATCCCTCAAGTACATGCGACCAATGAACAAACAATGTATAGTATATCTAGTAGAAGTCGCAATACCGTTTGGAGCAGTTATCGGGAATGTTGGGCACTACTTGACTAATTGCGGCATCTCCGCAGATAAACGCCATAAAGTCTACCTGTACTCAGATTTCAAATACAGTAATTTGAAATGCAGGTTCGACGCGTGCAAAATACAAATTTCAAACACGCATAGAACATATCAGAAAAAAAAAACGAGACGACCGAAACTTGAGTGGGTAATCATTTTCCAGCTTATTCGACCCAAAATCGCTCACGCAACTTTTGCCGCCTCACCAAATCCAGCTTGTTAGCATAAGACAACGCGTGCTTAGTAGCCAAAACGATTACTCCAGAGTGCATGCACCTGTGCTAGCAGCGTCGGTAATCAACTGCTGCGGATGGCCATCAGGGAAGGCACCTTGCCAATCTCGCACAGGCAAAAACCCCCGCCACCGACCCTTCATTTCCGCGAACATAGTCCCGAGGATTCCGAGGGGGGAACGAAAGGTTATCAGCACGGAATCTCCAGCAGATGCAACCTACTCCCTCTCACTCTCTGAATTTGCAAGACAACGCAGGTGCATAAATCCAGAGCACGTCCGGAGTTGCTTTCATTTAGCTCTAGTATAAAGCTGGAGCTTGGTGCCGTGCTGGCAAACGAAATCCAGGTTAATGCCAACCAACATCACCCATGAAGGACGACACCCTTTTTAATCGCATGAATCTTCTAATTCCATTCGGTTTCTCTAGGAAATTAGGCGCTAAGCCAGCGTCACAGCAACCGATCCCATTAATAACCGGGAAAATAGACCAAAAACCTACATCTGGAATTCCGGATAAACCCCGAAAAGCAGAACTGGTTTTCGTACAGTATTTCCTGCCGGAAGACAGAACATTGTGGAGCAGGTGAATGACTCCATAATATACAGTACTGTACACTTTATTGGATTTTTCGCTCACAAGAACGTCGCTGAATTCCAATGACTCCAACACCAGGCCTTTCCATCTAGCAAGTAGCACCAGGCATTGCGTTGGCAACGCTAAGTTCAAGTTCTCCGTTGCATTCTTCCGAGAAGAATCAAGTTTTTTCTAAACTTCATGTTAATATAAAAGTTTGATTTCCATTTCAATTTTTTTCGCCCTTCTGAGTGCTTTGAAGCAGAGGCTATACTGTGCACATTATCGCAAACTTCCTCACGTTTTATCCCTTTCGTCATTTTTTTTCCTTCTGGAATTGATGCAACGGACGGAAAAATTGTACGGAGTTTTCAGCGTGATTTTAAGAAGTCTTGTTTGAAGCATTATACACAATGTCAATAACCCCGATTTTTCTGCCGAAAAGGGCCACAAAACTAAGCTAGTAAAAGTTCAATTGCTTCCCGAAAAGAAGAGATGAAGAGAAATCTGTCAATTATAACCGTTGCCTTTTCCTTTCAGATTTGAAGTTCTCGACAGTGCTCGAAAACACGGGATATAATACCGCACATAGCATCCTTTCTTGCGTTTTTGCCTTTAAACTAATTTAAACAAAACCTGAATCTGAGAAAAAAATTATCTTGCTTTTCTTCGCTTGCAATAAAATTTCAGAAAATTTATTCATCAATTTTAAAAACCACTTCTCCTGAACCAACGTCCAAAATCCATAATGACATCTCCTCCTATTATTAGAATAACAAAAATTCAAAGATTCGGATTTCCCACAAAAAATAATAATAATTTCCATCTCAAGATGATACCGATTGCTTCTGAAAAATCCTACATCTGTCAGCCTTGAATACTTCTAGATCTCGAAGCTCAATCAGACCGTATCCCCACCGACGCAGAAAACGGGAGATCATATTCGCGAAGAAACCTTCACAGATATAACGGTATCTCCTTCTCGTCTCCATTATTTTCTTTCTCTTCGATGAGCTCTATTTTTCCCTGCCATGATCAAGAGGATCAGGAGACATTGAGGAGAAGTTGCTCTCGGGAATCGACAGCTGAGACCGACAAAAGGAGAGCAAAAACGCGAAGGAGCGTAGTCGCCATCAATCATTTGGCTCCCGGTGATTAATCAGAGGCGAGTATGAGAATCCCTTAGTCCCTCCTTCTGGGTCCATCCAAGGAGAAACTGCTCGTGACGCGTGAATTGCACGTACGACTGAGATACTCGAGGAATCCCTCAGAGGAAACCATTTGCTTTCATTCAGTCCATTCCGGAATATCGACAGCTGCAACGAATAACCCGACAGAAAAAAAAACCGCGAGATTTTCTTACAGCACTCGTCCACCAGAAACTACTTCATAGCAATGAAACATTTTCAAAAGAATAACAACGAAATTTCCGTTATATTTACTTTTTTTTGCTCGCAACAAATATTCATGAGGCGAAGCATTCAAGAATGAGATTTAAACAAAAGCGGCGTGTTTTTAATACAGCATATGTCTTTCATAATTTCTATAAACAAAACAGGCATTCCACGGACACTGTTTATTAACGAAACTCACATCCGACACATTGGGAATTTTTTCAAAGAGAAGTTGCCGTGTTTACGTGAGAATTCATAGCCACTTCCTTCGGAAAACATCAGTGTATATTACCTTCGAAAACACGGGCCACAACCATGCCTGCCTCACCTATGTAACCTACTCTCAAGATGAGCTTTTTGAGAAAACGACCGAAATTACGTTCGAAACTGACTTAATCTAAACTCAAAATGTTCAGTGTATTTGTTTTGTTCAAGATTTAAATCATTGGAGCCTGAAAAGAAGTCGGATTCCTCAATAATTGTGATGCTTTTCAATGCAACATTTACAGGCTTTGTTTTTGCCACATTTTTCACGCAATTTCAAAATAGCCGGCGGCATACGCAAAATATTTATATTGATCCAACTTGACCAGACTATGCGGATGGTGAGTGTAACCGTGAAAACCCGGAAGCAAGTTATACTTTGTTGTCAAATAAAAAAGATTTCCGGGAGCATTTTCAGAAAGTCTGGAAGGTCTTCGACAGACACAACAAAACAGTGATTTGTTCGTCGTATTCGAAGAAGAGTCGCTTTTTCGACCCGCTTCTTCGTCGCGCCGGGAATGAAGAGTTGTGAACTAAGTAATTTCCGAAGTTTCGTCTGCTTTTGTTGCACACAAGAATTTTTTTTATTTTTCAAGTTCGAGAGGTTCCACGAAATTTTCGTTGCATCATCCAAAATAAATAATGCGCCGTTGTTCCGTCGAACACGCGTTAGTTTTGGGGAGTGTTGGAGCTCCGCTTTAATTCTCGACAGCAAATCCGGATAAAAACCGAGCAAAGATGCGTCAGAAGATCAATCCCGATTTCGGTGCCATGGTGGGAAAATCGAACAAAAACCTGGATTGACAGCCGATGATAAGCGGCGCAAGCCCAACGCCCTGGAAGCCAATCAGCTAAACCCATCGCTTGCTCCCTCGTCGACCAGTTTCCGGCCGCTTCAGGGCTTCCACGGAAGGACAACGAACGGCGGATGAGCCTCTTCCTCAAAGCACACGAAATAGAGGGTTCACCAAAAATCCCACAAAATATTTTCCTTCGTGATGGAATTTTATCGTTTTTTTTCACGAAAGAGATTGTTGA
Source organism: Notodromas monacha (assembly GCA_905338405.1). Classification (NCBI taxonomy): domain Eukaryota; kingdom Metazoa; phylum Arthropoda; class Ostracoda; order Podocopida; family Cyprididae; genus Notodromas; species Notodromas monacha. Next base: position 10,405 of record CAJPEX010001320.1, on the reverse strand, counting down.
ATACATGTGCTGTCCATTGCTATGAAATGCGAAGCAATTGCGCACGTTTTGAGAACAGCACTTCATGGCAGAGGAAAATCATGCGATCAAAAGTATCCACAGGAAATTATTAAGGTTGAGATATGATGAATAATTCCTACTTTTGAATTTTTAGGTGTGAGGATAGTTGGTTTAGGAAAGCCTCAAGTGACTAACCCGCAATTTAAAAAATAAAAAAGCATCGTTGCGCGACGCTTTCGTCCTTGATGCCTTAAAAAAGTAGCACACGAACACTAGTGCTTTTTCTAATCTTTGCTCTCGTTGAACGCGCTAATACGTATGATCGAGGTGGATACGAACCCTCAACTCAAAACAGGATGAATGAACTATGTTAGCAAAAATAACTTATAATCCATCCAACCTTCCTCGTGTCAACTGGCCTAATTGCACCTGATCGTAGTGATTTTTCCAAACTTTGTGGGATCATGAAGGTGCACAGAGACCCTTAAAAAACATTTTTTGTCGGTTTTCGGTGAAAATTGAAGGGGGTGAAGTGTAACCTTTTCGGTCGACCCCTCGAAAGTTCCTTTCCTGCCTCCGCTCTTCCGGCCCACAAAAAAATTAACCGGAAAGAATTTCCTCGACGCTGGAGGATCGAGTCCCAGCCGCAGTTTCCAGCCCGTCCGTGTGCCAGACGGAGAAGAGAACCGACACTCTCGGTCAAACGAGTCTCTGGTCTTCCCCTGACAAGACCTCTATTCCCTCTGCGATATTCTCCCTTCGGATTTCAGCCTTCGGGCTTTCCGAGTAGTTCAATTTTGTCTTACTCCACCACAGGAAGTTTTTAAAGAAAATACGCTTTGCGAAATGCACAGATACAAAAGGTTGCGAGGATTTTCTGGAGTTCCATGATCACCCGATCTCATCCTTTTCGATACAGGAAATATCTAGTTGAATTATTTTTCTAACGACGAAACACAAGTATAGAATTACAGTATTACTTGCAATAACTTCAGCAAAGAATTTTCTGATTAATAAAGCCAAGAAATTCTAAAATTAAATAGAAAATTATACCTGCGGGAATTTCATGCGATATCCGAGATGAATTCGTTGCCGTAAATTTATCTCAAACAAATGACAATTTTACCTCAGTAATTTGGGAAAGAGACCATATTCAAATACTGCATAATACTTACAAAGTTCCAAGAGAATAAAAATTGAATTATAAAATACTTTATCGGAATTTGCCGCATACAACCAGCTGACACCCATTTGGAAACAAAATCGATTTGAATTCGAAATCCCAGGAATCATGATATTCCTTGAGCTGGGGGAGAGGAGAATTTACCAAATTTTAAGCCGTGAAACCTACAAAGTTTGCAGGCTCACGAAGTCATACTCTAAAGACAAAGGATCATCCGACGTAAACCAGACGAAGAAGTCGAAGAAAAACGGCACAACATCGGACAATTCCTCCAAAGTTCCGAAAGTCGGCTCAAAGGTTTCTAAGAAAAGACGGTTGGACTGAAACTGCAACCATGAATAGTGATGTCCTGATTTTCTGGAGCTATCTTTACTCATGCATGGAGCAGAGTAGAGTACAGTTACTTTCTCGAGCGACACGGAAGCATGAACACAAAATTTAGGGTTTCAAATTTCAAATGGGGCATTTCCGGTATTCGACGGAAGATATTTTCTACCTCGACTGGTTCATAAAACTGACGGAATCTGACAGAATGAAAAACTGTTCGGCAAGGAAAATGTTCGAAATACTCGGAAAATGATTACCATATCTAGAGATACCTGGTCCGCCATTACAATCGTGCATAAGGAAATCCGGGAGATGGCTCAGAAATTTTATCGGTACCGGGAAATTGGATTCTTCGGGTACTCGACTTTCGGAACCAGAATCCTTCAAACCAACGTGGTATTGATAACCGGACTAAAAGTAAGGACAGGACTTTAGTCCATTCACGAAAACGATCATCAATCAGGATTGTCATCAATTTGAAAAATAATATTCAAGATCAGAATTATTCCTCAACTAAACATGGCTGTTCGATATTAAACATAGGCAGAAAGAATGTTTTCAATTATTTGAACTCATTTGAAATGTACACTGCCTGAAAATGTATGCATCAAGCGAGTGTCAGATACATTAAAATTCTTACTTTTCAATATTTGCATGTACTTTCAAAAACTGTATATGTCTTCGATTCAAACTTCACGGCGGAAAATTTGGAACAAACGCTGAATAATTGATCAAGTTATATTATAGTGGCAATATATGGTGAACAATACCCGTCCCGTCATTTCATCCATCCATCAAAATGAATCTCCCAAAAAGGAAAATTGACAATTATTGACAAGGGATTTTGACAAATTTATAGTCCAACCGGCGCACAATCTAATCGGAAAACCCGTTTGAAATTGATTAGATCACTTAACTTTCATTCTGTACTGTATTTATTATAAAATAAAATACATTACAGAAAAATGCAGAGCTAGGAATACGAAATGTTGGACAAGCCTACCTTCTACATTTTTCAACACCAGCAAACGTTCAAAACCTGAAAAGTTTTCGGCGGTCGGAGGCGTGCTGCGTCACACGTTCAACCGCTTAATACGCCTTTGGAATTCCACAGCCTTTTCTTGAACGTCACTTCCCAAGTCCCCATCAATGCATTCTCCGTTCATGGCAGCGTGTAAGACCATGCGCGAATTTTCCAACAAGGGGAGAACGACTATGTGCAAAAAGAAAGGATGGCGAAAACCCCCCTCTTGGTCCGGTCACTGCCTGGAGTCACACATTTCCCGCACAGTGCCGTTTTTCGTCACTGCCGGCGTCCACAATGGCATTCCACAGGAAGCAAGACGTTCGTCACCGAACGCCCCGGTCCCGACAACAAAGGCCCAGCAAATGACCCTTCCCCTCTTTCCAAACTCCGGCGCACAAAAAAACTCTAATGAAAACGTATGGAAGAGAAAATATGAAAAGGAAAAAAAATAGGGACGGTGGCCCGTTAGGATCCGGACACGTAAGCCGAAAATGACGGAGAAAGAATGAGCAACCCATGCGTCGCGAGAACGACGGACGAGACTGAAAAGAATATTCCCTTCACGGACAGGATAATTATTCACGGGTTCATTATAGGAATTGAGAAATCACGGACCGATTCAGGGCTAAGGAAAGTTACGAAATTCCATCAACTAGCTATAATATTTCAAAAGGTCCATCCACACCTTCAACCTTTCTCTAGATAGTCTAGAATTCTAGATAGTCCAGAATATTGTACGGTATCCCCTGTTCCGACTGGAAGCACCGCAATCCATGGTCTTGATGTTTTTCTTTTAAAAACTTGTCATCCCATGGGGGAACTTCAAATTTCTCTCTCGTTCTTAAACGCCAAAATTTCATCGGCAGGAGCGAAAAAGAGGTTTTTTATTTTCGCCTAAAATGAACAGAAAATAAATATTTTCAACGTCGCTTCCAAGATAATAATACTTCACTGTAGTGTAAATTTTTACGTCTTCAACTCGAATTAGACACAAGTTTTCAGAGTTAGTTTAAGTCTGGAGACTGCAATGGCCCAATACTCTTGTGAAGGTCGCCGTCTCTGAGAAAAATAAATAAGGGACTAGAAAACAAGTTAACAGAAAAATGTCCCAGAACTTGATGATGAAGCCGATGCACACAATATGAAGGGAAACCTTTTCAGTGATGAGAATAAGGTGCTAGGGGCTCATCAAACACAACTGGCTGGATATTCCGTGACGAGCGGCCATACGACTTCATTCCGTTCCCTAGTCGTCCGGGGCACGACCTGATGCCGCCGCCGCCAGCGCCGCCGACTGGTCGCCGGTTCTCGACTTCGCAACTCGCATAACGACGTCCCGCTGTGTTCCGGGGACGTTCCCCGGAACACAATGGTGAGCATTCGCTAGTTTACCCCTCGCCGGGTAACTCTTACAGACACCAGCGTATATCTTTGTCACACACCTTCCTTTTATTCTCCTCCTTTTTCCGACCCGGAAAGAGCAACGAAAAGCCCCCTTTCCCCTTGATCACCGAGACTTGACCGTAAAGCCGAGTCAGGAGCGTAAATCGAGTTGGTACCAGCAAATATCCTTGACCACGAGCAACGCCCGTCTCGCGGATGTTGCTGGCTCACGATCCAAATACATATAACGAATAGACGTTACAGTACAACGAATGCGACTAGTGCACGCAAACTTTTGATATCACTAAATAAATGAACGTTCAAAATATAATTTGAAAAAATTCACGGCAAGTGGACTACGTTTCGCATGCAAATGCGTATGACCAGCTAAATTCTCCCACATCTGGGAATGAAGCTAATATTATTATCGCAAGAAACTGACCAATTACCTGCTTTTCCTTTTAAAAAATCATCGCGACAAAATATTTCCACCACTAAGCATTTTTGCAACTCTTTGCAAACATGTGAACAATATCTAGCTTCAGAATGAATGCATTCAGCAGAGGAAGCCGAACTAAATTATTGATTTTTGAGTCATAAGAAATACATAGGAACAAGTATTCAGGTTTTTGTCCAGCTTTTAAAGGAATGTCGCTCAATTTAAAAGTTAATACGGCATCATTAATTTTGTAATTATTGTATTGTAAATTATTTATACCATCCCATAAAATGCATTTAAGAATTTTGGAAAATTTTAATCCAAGTACTGTACATCGAAACAGCTGCAAACGCAAATCGGAAAATCGGCGTGGCCAGTTTTTTTTATTTTTGCCAAAAAAGGTGTTTTTGTGTCTCTTATATGTACTGTTGAAGGCTTAATTTTAACCCGTTAAACAATGACCCCTTCAAACTATTCATGAAAAAATACAGACATTATCCAGGATTGTCGGACTCGTCACGCTTTCGTGGCATTTTACATGAACTCCACTCATGCTGGAAAAAAGTTGCACTGCATCAAGTATTCCACGTAATCATGCATTTGTAGAAAAATTTCGTCGGGCAACAGAAAAAAAATCGAGGCGATCACGGAAACAATATCGGAAGTTATTTCATATTCAAATAAAAATAAAAATAATTTTTTTCGAGAAAAAATGCCGCCCAACAGTAATCGAAAATCCGTGTTTTAGAGTTGCCGTGCGATCGATTCCACATCACGATCGAAAACTGTTTCGGAAACGAACTTAACTTTCCAAGCAGATGGGGCACAAAAAAAAAAATAGAACAAACTTGTTATTAACCTAACAGAACAAATTCGGGTTGATCTGCTTCCAACCAAAATTTGTATGCATCAGAAGATTCAGAGCAACTGAAGCTTCGCCATTCGTCGGATTTAATGTCTTAGAAGCACGGAGAAGTACATTCGTAATTGTCCACGACAATGAAACGGAACGATCAATGGTATTTACACGAGAGCTTTTAGCTCCCTTCGTGTATTAAACCTCGACAGACAATAATTCGGGATAAAAACCTATAATGCTTCAATTTGTGTTCAGTAATTGCCATTTGCTGTAATTTTAATACTGATATTTTCTTTTTTCATCTGGGGAGGGGTAGAAAGTGTGTGCATTTAGATCAGTTGTGCATTTATACATTCTGTGCTGTAATTTTCTTTTCTGCTAATACCCATATATAGCTTATTTCTCTACTTTACATCTAAATGTGATGGAGTGAGTTTGGATGTTTGTGGGTGGGGAATGAAAAGAGGTTCGGATGTGGGAACATTATTTGAGCTATGTGAACACTGAAAAGCGGAAAATAAAGCATGTTTATCAATCGATCAATAAAAGCCTAATCAAGACCGCCATCGATCATAAAATAAGAGTTCAGAAATTTGAGACAACCGCTTTCATTATACTGTACTGTATCCAGTAAATTGGCACAGGAAAACGAATATCTTCTACTAAGTTTTGCGAGGGATCGTCAAATTTTAAGCAGTTCATTCCCGCAATCACGCTTCTTTTATCCGTCAAATAAAATTATGGTACTTTAAGTCCTTCATTATATATTGAAAAGAAGCGCAAAATATGAATACAATATTTATATGCACACGCCTTACAACGGCCGCTAAATTAGAATCGTGCCTTTCCAGTGTAGTGTCTGTTCGTTTTTTAAGTAGTTTTGTTGCTTACTGCAGTGTGCTCCCCCCGTATTTGCTCATTCTCTCGCTTGCTTCGGTTGAAAAGAAATTCTACGAATAATGAACCCCTATCAGCAATAATTCGGTGAATCGCGTGCGCTTCTTCGGTGAGCTTCCGTAAGATGACAGGAGGTAAAAAATGGAGGTAAGTGCTACAATTCAAACACGTAGCTCTACAGACCACTTCGTTCGAGACAATTTTTCAGCCCCCTGTCACGACACTCGAACATTAGTCTCAACAAGGGACCCAACAAAATCGGCACACACAAAAATAAAAGGAAGGGACTTGAACCGAATTTTCTCTCAAGCGGTTTTGTGCAGGAAAGTGCTTGACGTCAACAGCACTCCCAAGCGCTGATCACGGTTTTCCAGCAGCTGTCCTCGTCGTCCACGACCTTCCGATCCTCGTTCGAGTTCGGAATAAAAGCAAAAGGCTCTCGTAGCGCTCTTTTTTTAATAAATGAGGAACTTCAAGTGTTTAACACTAGATAAAATATTCTGGATCATGACGTTCAACGTCAAAAAAATAACTCGCTCGATCACTTCAATGAACCTCTGGTGTCCAACTCAGGTAACACCGTCATGCGCAGAGCATAAATTGTGCATTTTTAAAAAGTCAGCAAGGTTACATGTGAATATGTAATCCATTCTCACATCTCAAATCCCAACGCTCGAAAAATATAAAATCATCCACAGCAGACCAGCCGGTATTCCTCAAACATTGACGAGAAGAAACCTCTTCATCTCACTTGAACGGCTTCATCGCTGCATTGAACGTAAGACCAAACTTAAAAATAAGCCCCAACAACATTCGAACACAAAGGAAAATCAATGACAATATCCCATCTTTAAAGTTATGCCATTGGATAATACAGTATAGTTCCCGTACAACCTCTCAAATCAACGGTACAATAATTCTCAAGAGGAGCAAAAATGAGAACGCTACATTCGATTTTCGAATTTTCAAAAATCGGAAGTCGGTTTGGTAAAAGACTCAAACTGGGCTCATTACAAATTTCTTCGAAGCAAAATTCGAAAAGTTAGCTTAATCTAAATTTTTCATGCATAATATCATTGAAATAATCGTACAACTCGCCAAGAATTATCATGGAAAAACCTCATATCCGAATATCTCACGACAACGTACCCATATTATTACCAAATTTTGGAAATCCAACTTGTTTATCAAACACGTCGCAGCAGAAATATAAAAATATAAATTAACAAGAAGTTACCGGGAAAGGGAGAAGTAAAAAATCACCACTACCAGTGCTGTAAGCAAGTGAGCAGGCGAGAGCTGCTTTCAAGAGGTGTTCTAGTTGTCGCGATCCACGAAGGGTGGAACGAATGAATAGACCATGAAACATTGATCAATCGCTGTCCACCGCGGCACACATGCCGGTTTTCTTCGGGGTATGCGAGAATGGATCACACTTGACCTTGTGCACATAAAAGAAATCATGTGACGACACAGAAAGAAAAACTGTACAGAAATAGACAAAAATGTCAACTTATCATGTTCGTGGAAGTACAGTACCAAGTCTATGCGCATCGGGGACAGCACCCTAAAATGTCTTCTAAAAACAATACAAAAAAGGTTTTTAAAAACAGATTACGAAATATTTCTAGACATTACCTCCGGGCGTAAACGCATCATCCGAAAAATAATTCCCTAAAATAAAAGTACAAATTATTTCGAACGGAGGGACCATTTAAATTTAAAATGTGATCCGGTGCATGAGAAGGCGAGACAATTTGTTCTGCATGAGTAGGAGTCACACAAGGCCTAGAGTTTGAATCTTAAACCAAAATCTCAGGATTCATAATTTTCGCAATTTTACACTCAGAATCTAGGGAACATACGGTATCAAATAATGAAACTTTAACATTCCTGTACTGTATTCAACGTACGATACCTGAAATCTCGTTGACAAGCAGAAAATTTTACAGAAGTGCGTTCCGACATTTAAAAAACAAAAACAATACACAGTAAATCATGCTCAATATTCAATTTACACGGAATGTCACCAGTTCAATTTGAACCCACGGTGGAATACTATGTACAGTATACACTGATGAAACCGTGACAACCGAACATTCAGTCGGAAAAAATTGATCGGGTAATGAGAATGACAAGGATAATGTAAACTTATCAATAATACAATGGTTTCCAGTAGATCACGAAGAGGTTCAATAAACCAACTCATTCAATCGTAGCTCGAATCTGAAACGCAGTTCCGCGACTCCGGAAATACTGTACCCCGAACTACCACGGAACATATAAAACAAACATTCTCGCTTTCTCAATTTCTGCAAACATTCAACCGTACTTCGTCACACAACGCCATGGTCACGTGGAACTTGAACATTGACTCCGATGGTCACGGCTAATCAATAGAGTTCCACGATCAGCGAACGCACTGACGCAAATCCTTCTTTTCTTCCCTCAGAAACCGGCAGACAGCCACATTAAAGATCGCTACCTCGTCGAAACAGTGCAAAGCGGTAACTTTGCGCCCCCTAACTTAGTGCTATATTTTACGTTCCCGATCACGATTTCAGAAAGGTTAAAACAGGTATGTTTGTACGTTTTTACGCCTTATTACTAAAGTAAAGCTTGTTTTCATTAAACTTCTTTCCACCCTACTACTAATGCTTTTGATGTGCCTTCCAAAACTGGTTTAAAAAATCAAAACTGCCACGGAATCAAGGACTTCTGCAATTTTGTTTCCCCATAATTAAATTAAACTAACAAGCCTTACAATGTTCGGATATGCGTTGTTTTGAATTGATCGTTCATTCAGAAAAATGTATTAAACCGGATAGACATTCATACAATTTTTTATTAAATGAAGGTTACTTTTACCTCCTGAAAGATCGTTCCCGAAATTCAGTTCCACAAAAATGACAAGACTTTAGAAATGCTTCTGGGATTCCCAATTGATCATTCATTTCGGAAAATGTAATCGACTGAGATCTTGGATGCGCATTGATTATCACAATTTATGGAATGAAGGCAACATTTATTCCCTGAAAGATAGTTCGTGGGATGCATTTCCCTTCTAACGATGTGAACGAAATTGACAAGACTGCAGAAATTCTTCTGGGATTCCCATTCGACAGTGCAGTTCGAAAAAAATCATTTGACTGGAAGTAAATTGATATCAAAATTAATGAAATCAAGGCAACCACCTGAAATATCGTCCGCGGGATGCATTTACCTCCTGAAGTTGTGAACAAAAATGAAAAGACTCGAGAAATACGTCTGAGATTCATAATTGATCATTTATTTCAGAAAATGTATCTGAGTGCATGCGCATTGCTGTCAAAATTTATGAAATAAAGGCAACATATAACCCCCTCGAAGATCGTTCGTGGCATGCATTTCCCCTCTCACGTTTTGAACAAAAATGAAAAGACTTTAGAAATACTTCTGGGATCAGGGGAAAGGAATCGACTCGGGTCGCCGTCCGGCTTCGAAAATTGCTCATGCACCAGGAACACATCGACCCGGTCCCTGATTCATGTGCAACATCAGCCCATTATTGCACCGTCGCGCACTGGTCCATTCATCCATTAGCATCACCTTGCTGCGTCTTCTTTGCACGTGGACCTCGTGTATCCTAATCTCGCCAGGATTGCCCCGTGGGCGACTGCTCAATCCACACATGATTGGAATACTAGGGCTTATGGCAGTGGATTCCAAATAAAAAAAAAAAAAAAGAGAACAAAACCGAAATCGTGTTCGGAGTGAATGAATCGGTCGAAAACGTTACGCCCTCTTCAGTGCGACACGAATTAATCAAGTGAAGTATCGTTCAAAATTATCCGTTAGTGATGCTAGACTAGAGTTTACAACTCGAGTCAAATTGATGCAAACTATCGTGTGCCCACTCAATGATGTCAAAGTATCACAATGCAACAGTTCAACTAACTTGAATACTTTTCTAAAGTTACTAAAATGTACACATCCGGACTTTGATTCATCATCGTGGTCTTGCGAACATCGTCAATACAGCGATACCGATGAGGTTAGAGGTTATAGCAGTGACGTGAAACATCACACATAGTCACAATTTTTCCAGCTTTTCAATTCAGAATGTTTAAAAACCCATTCACGGTTCAATGAAAAGCGAGTCCTGATTAATGTGTCGTATACTTTATTCGATTTCAAAATTGAGTGGTAGAGACATGATTGAATAAAATATTGCATCAGGCATTGCAATCTCCTTTATCCACAAAAAGACTCCAACAAGTTGAGCAAAATACTAAAAAACGTATAACTCTT
>CAJPEX010001319.1:32066-59457 GCA_905338405.1 Notodromas monacha | reverse complement strand
AAAAAAAAAAAAAAAAAAAAAAAAGAAACACAGAGAAGGAACAAGAGTGCAGGAAAATGAGTCTCACATGATGCTGGTGGTGACCCATAGAAAAAGCAACAAAGCTCGCAAGGAGGCAACCGACCAACCCAACGGAAGCCACTATATATACAAGCAGAAGCAGGCAGTGCGGATTAACCGTGATCAGAGAGCATTCCTCCGGCACGTCTGCAAAGTTTTCCTCTCCTCTTCCTCTGCCACCCGAAAAGAGGACACCAGGGGATTCCAAATACCCCCCATCCTCCCCCTCGTCACTATCAACCTCTGCCAACTCTCAAGCTCACCCCCCGACACACACACACACACACACTAACGTTCGCCTTCTTCCCCTGCCACCCCCTCAACATACAACACACACACACACAGCCTGCTTCTTTTTCACCTCGACCCCCCACGGCTGCCACACCCCAGCCAAGAAATCACCGTTTCTTGCTTCATACGTATCTTTCCCGGAACAACGTAATCGTATTTACTCAAACATTCATGACGCATATTTTTCTGATCTTTTATTTTTTTTGGTCGGCGTACTTCAGGAAATGGAAATGAGCCCGTCAGTGAATTGAAAGATTTGTCAAGATAACAATCTTTCATTTTTGACAGGTGAAGCTGTCATTTTTCAGGTGAACCTCGATAAATCGAACCTCACTAAGTTGAATTCCTCTCTAAGTTGGATTTTTTTTCAAGTCCCTGTCTGAAGTCCCTTAGAATCAATACATTAAAAACTTCCCTATTTCTCTAAAACCTCCGTAACTCAAATTTTCTAAGGCCTTCTGGTGATTATTTCCTTGAAATATTCAAGGGAAAATGATTAAAACAAATGATTTGATGCATTTTGAGAGGAAGTGAAAGACAAACATAGCAAATGAACCCTGCCTCCAAGTTCAGCAAGATAGATGTAAACTCATGAAGATGCAAGTTTAGGCCCAGAATATCCTTATTTATAAATTCCCACACTTTTTCTCACTTCTCCTCACAACAAATGTGTTGTTTCCTCAACTTAAAAGCTCCAAAAATCAAAACTTCCCTAAGTCAAATTTTTTATCTGGTCCATAGAAATTTGAGTCACAGAGGTTCAACTAAAATGAGTGCGTTCATTCAAGAAAACATCCAAATTATGTTTAAATTACAACTGCAATCTTCTCGGACACTTGAATGAAAGTCACAGTTAAGCTCATTTCTGCTGTTGCATTGAACATTACGATGAGGCTTTTTTTTAAGTAACCAGCATGAAAACTACCGTATTTACTAAAAAAATACCACAAACTTTTTTCTTTGTTGCGTGCATCATAAAATAAGGAAGAAGTGAATATAAAGATAAATATTTACAATATTAGTTATGTAATTAAGTGAAAATCAGAAGAGTGCGTTCATTAGAATCATGATTCAAGTATTAGCCTGATCTGATGCAATACTTGGAATAAAAATCAGAATTAAAACTCCCGTTTCCTTGCACTGAATATGAGGATGAGATTTTATTCAACAACAGCAGGAAACTTACCATATTTACTCAAACATATTACTGTAGGCATTTTTTTGCTTCGTTGATTGCGTAAAGAATGAGGAACAATTTGTCTCGTCAATTTAAAGGAACGCTATCATTATATTTGCAATTACGTGAAAATCAAGAGAATGCAATCATTCTAGCTACACTTCAGTTACCGGTCTAATCTGCCGCAACCCTTGGAATGAAAACCAAAATTCAAGCTCTCGTGTCTCTGCACTAGACGCGATGGTGAGAATTTGTTTAATTGGATTTCAGACACGTTTTAATCAGAAGATTGTGTTAGTGAGAACGCACAAGTAATTATGAACTCCACTAGTATTCTAAGACGTATAACCGGTACTTATTTTGTCGGACCAATTCGATTTATCCCTACCTTAAAAAATTATTTAATGCTCATGACTAAAAAATCACTTCAACTTATAACCAAGGTAAATTCTTGGAATTTTTCTGGCTTATATTTCAAATATTGGAAGGCAAATTCTCGCATGGTGCTTATTTTGTCGGACCAATTAGATTTATCCCTACTAGAAAAAAATTGTTTAATGCTCATGACTAAAAAATCACTTCAAGTTATACCCAAGGTAAATTCTTGGAATTTTTCTGGCTTATAATTTAAATACAATATTGGAAGGCAAATTCTCGCAGTTTGCATCGTAAAACCTTCAAAGCATTGTTCAGTTGGCAAACCGCTGAATGTAATAGCGAACAACAACAATCTTTCGATCATTAGCCAACAAAAATGTAAATGTTTCGATGTCAATGTACTTTTTTTTCTACTTCACTGAAATGGATATCTAAAATTCAGTGCCAAAATTTGCGTGAATACACCTTCCCGCGATTGATAATCCATCGAGCGTATGCTGGGAAGAAAACCTAAACTTCAACAAGAATCTTGGCAAAATACAGTAAAGTTTCAATTTCAGATACTGTATTTCGAAAATTTTTCACACTCTTTTCGAAGAGTAGCGGGCAATTGGAAAGAGAGTCACAACTTCAGTATGAATGAATTTTGAAAATGACGTCGCGGAAACATTTTCTCATTCAAATTTAAAAAAATCAGAGGTTACCGGGAAAATTTTCGAAAATATTCTAGTCAGCGAATCAAAGTCCAAGTTTCGAGTAATAAATTACAGTACCGTATTGCGTACTGATGCTAAATCCCCCAAAATCACGCAATTGCAAGTACAGTATATGATTGCTAAATTTTTCGAACGATTACGCATGGATCACATTTGTATCTGAAAAATACAGTCAAGACATTTCTGCAAATTCAAGCCCGTAGCTGCACAAATGTTTCTGCGGTGTTCCGCATGATCAGGGTTAAAAAAAAACCTACGTTCCTCTTTGAATTTTCAACGAAATATTCCTCGTGTGGCTTGAAATCCTAAATTTCCGAGAAGCACTCCCACTTTTCAACGTTCATATAAAAAATTAGATGCAGTAATCAGTGACAAATTAGCGCGCAATTCCGAGTACTCATTCGAATTCTACATTCTAATCCGTGCACAGATCAAACTTCTTATTCATTTATTTATTTGTATTTTAGTATTGTACAGAAAACGGCTCGTTCAACTTCAACACCAATTCCGCCCCTCGCAACCGAATTAGTCCGACGATTCCGCACACGTCATCGGCCAGGTGATTAACTGCAAAGACAGCAATTAGGCATTAGACGTGTCTCCTACAGCTGGTATGGAAATAAGGCCAGTCAAGGCCAGAGTTAGTGGAACAGAGCAGAGAGACGACTATAGAGAAAGGGAGAGGGAAAGAAAACGGATATAATCCCCGGGGGGATCCTGTAGAATAGCACAAGAAGACGAAGCAGAAGAAGAAGAAGAAGAACGAGGAGAAGGAAAGTGAGGAGGAAGAGGAAAGCATGCGGGGGAGAGGATTCCCTGCGATTCCAAACGTGTCACTCGTTGTATCCCGGAGTTTCATCTCCGTTTCCCCGCACATCCATCTGGGTTTGCTCTTCCAGTCGACAGTCGACGGCGGGGGTTTCCAAGTATACAGGGTGTGGAAACAAAGAAGAAGAAAAAATTAACATTGAGACCCCGAGATGCGGACATAATTAGTGCATCAAGGGAGTGTCCCCAAGTCAAAATGACCCTAAGCTCAGTATAATTTTCCCTTAGACTTACATTATATTAATTTTTAATTGCTGCTCTATCAACAAAATACTCACCATAATTCCATGAAAATAAAAATTGCGTCCCAATTGATGGTTGGCCCATTTCACAAAAATCTTGCGTAAAATACTGTGCCGTATTTTGGGTAGGGATTTTTTTTTTCAAGTTATTGAAATATCCCAAGCATCAGCAGGGAAGCCTGGTGCGGTATATACTCAATTCTTTCAAACACATCATGCACCAGAATTTCAAACAGCTCAACTCTGAAAAACCACTGCGTGGCCCATGTTAATTAATAGGGGCCGCACTTTTATTTTGGCAGTCATTTTAATGCAAAAACTGCATGATCCTTAAGATCATTCGAAACGGAAACGACCCAGTTTTTCACAGTCCACACATACGCTATCATTATGCGGCATAGATATATATATGGAATATGTATAGGCCGCACCATAAACAGTATATTGACTATTAGATACAACGGAGGTTTTAAACGCATTTCGAAGAAAAAGTCAGGTTTTCTATTCTAGTAATAAGGAACCTAGTAAATCAAGTTTTCAGTACTATTTTGGAATTTTGCATGCTCAAGGAGCGCAGAAATGAATTTAATGCACAAAAGTTCCCTTCAAGTAACACGAAAAACCATGATTTTGCATCAAAATGTGTCACTCGTTGTATCCCGGAGTTTCATCTCCGTTTCCCCGCACATCCATCTGGGTTTGCTCTTCCAGTCGACAGTCGACGGCGGGGGTTTCCAAGTATACAGGGTGTGGAAACAAAGAAGAAGAAGAAATTAACATTGAGACCCCGAGATGCGGACATAATTAGTGCATCAAGGGAGTGTCCCCAAGTCAAAATGTCCCTAAGCTCAGTATCATTTTCCCTTAGACTTACATTATATTAATTTTTAATTGCTGCTCTATCAACAAAATACTCACCATAATTCCATGAAAATAAAAATTGCGTCCCAGTTGATGGTTGGCCCATTTCACAAAAATCTTGCGTGAAATACTGTGCCGTATTTTGGGTAGGGATTTTTTTTTCAAGTTATTGAAATATCCCAAGCATAAGCAGGGAAGCCTGGTGCGGTATATACTCAATTCTTTCAAACACATCATGCACCAGAATTTCAAACAGCTCAACTCTGAAAAACCAATGCGTGGCCCATGTTAATTAATAGGGGCCACACTTTTATTTTGGCAGTCATTTTAATGCAAAAACTGCATGATCCTTAAGATCATTCGAAACGGAAACGACCCAGTTTTTCACAGTCCACACATACGCTATCATTATGCGGCTTATATATGTATGGCCTGTATATGTATAGGCCGCACTATAAACAGTATATTAAATATTAGATACAACGGAGGTTTTAAACGCATTTCGAAGAAAAAGTCAGGTTTTCTATTCTAGTAAAAAGGAACCTAGTAAATCAAGTTTTCAGTACTATTTTGGAATTTTGCATGCTCAAGGAGCGCAGAAATGAATTTAATGCACAAAAGTTCCCTTCAAGTAACACGAAAAACCATGATTTTGCATCAAAAAATCATTGAAAAGAAAGCGCGGTACAAATATTCCACCAGAGACAAATATTACGACATTTATGACACGACATGGACGCTGTACAAGTTTCAAGAATTTTCATTTGTGGAGCCACATTTCAAAATAAGTTTTTTGATTTCGCGAAACGGACGAATGCAGTGAGACCCCCATATGCGGACATAATTGGTGAATCAAGAGTGTCCCTAACTTGAGTCTTATTTTCCCATAGACTTACATTATATAATTTTTAATTGGTTTATGAAAGAAATGTTCTTCAGAATTCCATGAAAAAAAATTGTTTGCCACTCGAATTTGATTCAGTGAATATATTTTCAACTCAATAAAAACATTTGGAGCATTGAATAGTGTATCTCTGTACTGTACATCAAAATGCTGGCATCAACATAAATAAAATCCAAGTCAAAAAGACAGAAGGAAGTCCCTCTATGCAATAGGAAATTTTTTTAATTAGCTGGATGGAAGGGAAAATTATGGGAGAAATGACAAAGACTTTTTCTTGCATAAATCTCAGGGCTGAAAATATCTGTTTCTGCCCAACAAAAGTTAATTTTTGTGAAATTTATTGCCAATTTTATCACGCAATGTCCTCATGCTGAGTCATTGTCCATATGTTGGGCCTTTTTTATGCACTTTGTATTGAAAAATAAATGTCACTAGGTCGAATTGTCCTCATGTCGAGGTGTCCGAATATCGGTGTCTCACTGTACTTTCAAGATCAAATAAAAAATAAAAAGCTTGAGTCGAGTAAGAAATGTCCACGATTTCCTGAACCTCTCGCGTCGTTTCGCTCGATGGATGAGCGTTTTCCAATTCATCAATTCCGAGCGGGAAACACTCGGAACGAAACACTGGTTTGTTAATGACAGAAGTTTCCCGAGTTCTCTGCAATTGTGTTGTAACCCCCCCCCCCCCCCCCCCCCCCCCCACCCCCCCCCCCCCCCCCCCACCTGCAAATGTGTTGTAACCCCCCCCCCCCCCCCCCTACCACACACACACAAAACACCCGTCCGTACGCAACCAAGTTAAGTAATGTAGAGAACTTCAAAGTTAATCGGAATACAGCTCGAGCGAGTCGACAAGAGGGATCAATCTTGATTCCCAGAGAGGTCGAGGAAGACGAACTCATGGTTGGATTTCGCAGAACTGGCAGAAGAACTCTTCCCTCAAAAGAAAAAATCCGAATATGGAAAAGAATAAGCATTTACCATATATCACATACATGTGTGTTCCCCAACCCGTGCTCCACGGACCAGCGCTGGTCCACAGAAGATGTTTTTTTTTTGCTGGTCCGCGAAAAAAAAAATTCTCCAGCATGACGCGTTTTTTCAAAAGTAGCAATGAAGGACGTTACAGTAGTTTTATCTGAAATTTTGGCAAGACAAGGTCAGTTAAAAGACTTAAAACTATCTCATGAAAAATAAATGTTGGCCTTTCTCCTCGAATAACACATCAGACAAATTGTCACCTGATGAAATAATAATTATTATTTCTTACTGAAAAACCTTTCTTCAAGCCCACCGTTCTATATTTTTTTAAACTACAGCTGCTTCATTGCTTCCTACTGTAATTCAAAAAATCAGAAGCTTTTAAAATATCTGCCATATACTCTTCCAAGCAAAACTTTTTTGACTGCGCAACAATTTTTGAAACTTTCCTGGTCCTCAGAAAATGTTTCGGAATTTGCCGGTCCGTGAACCCAAAAAGGTTCGAAAACACCGATATATACAGTACAGCAAAGAAAAGCATAAGACCCTGCATTTTCTCAAGAAAACAAATCAAATTCCTCTCGCAGGAAAGCGCATGACATTTTTACCCACGACAAAAATGAAAAAGAGAGATACTGCTTTCCAAAGAAGAATTCAATTTCTCTCATGCTTACATGATAATTTTTTTACACCTCGCATATTGCAAAAAATCAAATTCTTTGAACACGGATTTGAGGTTTTGTTAAGGAAAAATAAAAAAGTGTATTCTTGGTAGGAAACGCGATAGAACGTAATTCCTATACCCTGTATTTTAATCTTTGAAAATATATCGCGAACACAAAATAAAAAAATAGACGGCCTTCATTTCTCAAAAATATAACCAATTATACCTACATATAGAGTTCAGTTGAAATTTAAGGGAAGCCAAAGAATAAATACCCCGTGGTTTGCGTAAAAAAAAAAAAATTCTGCTGAAAAAAAAACATAAGAGTCACCTCTCAAAAATATAATTTATCTTTTTCATCCAAAACGATAAGATCCCTCGCATATTGAAGTGCTGGTCTTCATTTTTCGAAAAAGGAGATAAGAAAAACACAGCTTTTAATTTCCATAGAAATTGATTTCCAGGTAAGGACGAGGTACAGCCTCTCATTCAGATGAGAAGGAACACACAGGATCTTCCAATAAATATTCACAATTCGTTTTCAGTCACCCATGAGACATATAGCTATTTGGGGGAGGGGGGAGGAGAAAGAGACACCCTGTATCTTCCAAACAAATCCAACTGCCGTAAAACCAGGCTCCATCAAGACGCCTTGACCCCTACCATTCTTCCCAGAAATATCATAGAGAAAAAAGAAAAAGAAAACCGGCGGGGGGAAAAAAAAGAGATGAAAGATCTCTCCGCAACCTTGTGCAGAAAATGTTTTCATGCGGCAACCTCTCAGACGAGAAAAACTGCGGGAGGGCTTTTCTCGCGTTTGCACGACTTATCGCATGAGTACTCTTACTTTCCTCGTCTCATTTCCGCCATAGTACGGCCATTCCTTTGGGGGATTGTTTTTCTTTTCTTCATTTCTTCCTTTTTTTTTCAACGGGGGTATTCTAAGCGTCACGATTTCCCGCTAAACTCCTCCCGGGGTTTCATTCTGTAACCCAGCTTTCTTTCTTCCCATATGTTCCCTCACTGGTTCCATTGGGGATGAAATCCGAGGGAGAGGCGAACCATAAATTCGCCGTCGACCAGTTAATCCCTCATTCTGCAGCTCGTGTTTTTTGTTCTTCTTTGTGGAAGTCAGGAAATTTTTTGTTTTATTTCGTAGCCTTGTTGAATAAAAGCAAAGTTGAATTTTTTTCATTCTACGCCAGAAACGAGGTGAAAAAATTGAGTACCCAGTGGTGATCCCCGTTTGACCCCGCCGCCCAAAAAAGGGCCTTTCATTCCCAGGCCCCATTAAGAGGGCTGCAGATTTTGTCTCGTCTCAGCCCTGTTTCACTTCTTCTCCCGCCAAAACAGGATTTTACATATACCCGGGACCTGAATTCTACCGTCCACTCCCTTCATAACAAGGCAAGGGTTTCCTTAACCAAAATCCATGTGTATTGATGCACATTGGTACACAGGAATTACTGTATCATGAAAACTAAATGGTAAGGCATCATAATAACCCATTTTCAAGGTGAGATTACATGGATTTGAATTATTTCTTGGGTAACAATTCTAACCATGGATAGGGATCGAGGGGGTTGAATGGGTTATTCAGGAGACAGAGCACTCATTTCCCTCCATCTTTATCACAGCTGCTTTGGTTTCAATGACAAATTTTCAGCATTCAATCAGCTATCCTTCTAAAGCAAACTTCACCAGGTACAAAAATCCAGCAGAAACAGAAATCCCAAGAACATTGATTATTGCATCAGGAAAACCCACTTTGCTACGCACAACATGCAATGAAGTTTACAATTGAGTTACAAAGTTGAATTAGGTTACAGCAAAAAAGGACTGCTATTGTACAAAAAAATCACAGAAAAACCGGATTATCTGGAGTGAATAAATAAATTTGGCACTAAATACATTTTGAAGTTATAATTGACACAAGTTTTTCAATCAGTGGCAAGGGGGAAATGTAATAATCATCAGGAAAGTACTCAGCATGTGCAAAAAAAATTGAACAGGAACAAAAATAAAAAATTGAAGGTACAAAAATCCTGTGTCCTACCAGATTTTTTAAAGTTACCAGACCCAAAACGAAACTTGACAAAGTTTTACGTGTTCGTAGTTTGTCTAATTTTTAAAAACCTTCACACAACCAAAGGTAAGGTTACGAAAACTTCGAAACCCGTATCTTCCAAATCCTAAGTTTCGTTTAGAGCCTTAGAAAAATTTAGCCTTCATTTAGCATTCATCCCTTTTTTATTTGAGTACATGCTGTGTACTTTCCTGATGATTATTACAGTTCTCCCTTGCCACTGATTCAAAAACTTGTGTCAATTATAACTTCAAAATTTATTTAGTGCCAAATTCATTTATTCACTCCAGATAATCTGGTTTTTCTGTGATTTTTTTTTCAATAGCAGTCCTTTTTTTGCTGTAACCTAATTTGACTTTGTAACTCAATTGTAAACTTCATTGCCTGTTGTGCGTAGCAAAGTGGGTTTTCTTGATGCAATAATCAATGTTTTTGGGATTTTTGTTTCTGCTGGATTTTTGTACCCGGCAAAGTTTTCAGGCCTCTGTGAGTTTTGGCATTATGGGATTTTCAAGCTGAAAATGAAATATAATTATTAAATCAAATACATTTATTCAAAAATGAGCATGAGTTTGACAAGACACTTTGTTACATTGGAATTTTTGCACTGCACAATATTTCTTATCAATTGTCTCTTCTACTGCAATTTCTCTATCAATGTTGTCATAGGGTTTTTCTCATGAAGCCATTCAAATTCTCAAGAAATATCCCAGCAGCACTGAGAAGGGATGAAGACTGATTCATTTTTCCACTGGTTTTCTATTGTATTTTTCTTGATAAATCTTTTGTCATCTACTAATCCCTGCTTCCCTTTTACCTTGGTCCTGTATAGGATTCACAGTACCTTACAAAAGAGAAATTGAAAACTTCCCAACATGAAAAATTGCTGTAGAAGGATAGCTGATTGAATGCTGAAAATTTGTCATTGAAACCAAAGCAGCTGTGACAGGGTTATTATGATGCCTTACCATTTAGTTTTCGTGATACAGTAATTCCTGTGTACCAATGTGCATCAATACACATGGATTTTGAGTAAGGAAACCCTTGCCTTGTTATGAAGGGAGTGGACGGTAGAATTCACGTCCCCGGTATATGTAAAATCCTGTTTTGGCGGGAGAATAAGTGAAACGGGGTTGAGACCATAAAAAATCTGCAGCCCTCTTAATGGGGCCTGGGAATGAAAGGCCCTATTTTTTGGCGGCAGGGTCAAACGGGGATCACCACTGGAAGCTCAAGTTGGTCAACACAATGCCACTGGGCATACCCGCTTTAATCGTTAACCGAAGAAAAAAAAAACTGGTTAATTAGTAAACATATCTGAAGGCGGTTCGATTCAGGGCCGAATTCATTTCCTCCGATTGCACCCGAATTCCCTTTGCTTTCGCAGTCGCGCGAGAATTAATGCGCCCCATTCCTCATTCTTCACAATAGCTTCTCTTTCACCTTTCGACAATTCCAGTCTTCCATAAATCAGGTTGAAAGCAAGAAAACACAAACGCCACTACTTTCTTGAGGGCGAGTAGTTTGTGCTATATGTATTGTCACGTTTAAGTTCTTTAACCAGTTCACTCGCTTAGTTCCATCACACTGCGCTAGCTTTTCAAATTTCTAAATCTTTGACGCATCTCGAGACAGTTTCGGCAAATAAAATTGTCTACAACTGGTACATGCTCGTTTTAGTTTTAAAAATCACAAATTAGTTACAAATCCAAAATAATTATTTATATATTGTAATTTGCGCATCAGAAGAGCGAGTCTCAGAAGCGCAACTTGGAAAAGATAAATATTTAAACGAGAAACTGCAGGAAAATACTGCATCATGAATGCATGACCCATCAAGTCTTTTTGAAAAAGATCACCAGAAGAACAAAACTACGAAAAAAAGAGCTGTTTTACAAAGAGAACAAACATCTTTCAAACATCAAGCCATCGAAGAAAAAAAATAAGTTGCGAAACGATCTGTTCATTGATGTGTATCATCCCTGTAATAATGCACAAATATGCTCAATTATTTTTAAAACATGATACTTTTCCATATGGTACAGTACTCGCTTATGCTGGTACAGTACTGTATATGTAACCATATGTTGTTAGTCGCGTGATGTACTTCGCCATCATTTTCATCGTCCTTTACTCGCGAAAAATTACGCCATTAATTGTCAGGGTTGAGCTGATGCGATTCAATAATCTCGCAATGCATAAGAGGAGGTAAGGTTAATGTCAGCTCATTCATTCTTGCATCTGAATTGGTATGCGTTGACCTCGGCTGAGGAACTCAGCGGGTGGCAAAAACTTGGGACTCAGCAGAAGGCTCAGGGGGGGAGAGGCGTTAAATTAAAGTTTTGGCTTTTACTTTTTACGCAAGTTTTCTGGAGGTCACCAAGAGTGTATTCTAAAGTACCTTAATTACAGAGAGGTTGTTTTTACTCCAGTGAAAAAGGCTGCATCGCTCCTGAAATTTTTTTTTTTACTCTTAGGGACAGTGTCTTGAACAACCACAAAATCAAGCATGAAAATGATTCATCATTTGACAATGCTGATCACTGCTATTTACTCTAGTTCAATAAGGGATTTTTTTCTGAGCTGCTCATCAGTTCTGAAGTCCCCCTTAAAAAATTACCCCGTGCATCTTTTTAAATGCGAAAACATTTTCATCGTGAGAAAATTGAACGTAAATCGACATTCCCTGAGATGTTACAAGACTTCAACTCGCTGAACGACATTACGAAGCGTCACGCTTGCGTGTGAAAATTAATGATTGTGTGGACCCGCCCTAGATTGACCCAGCATGACCGGTGTCGAAAAATAACATACAAAAAGGAGTTGATTTTAAAGACTATAAAGGATGCAAAACTAAGGATTGCAGAATTAAATTCTTCCAATGCAGAAAAAATTTGCATTCGTGGGCTAACGACGATATTTGCGCGGAATGCCGTTGAAATGTATATAACCACTGAAGCCTTGTAATCCAATCGAGAAATCGCAACATTAATTACAGTAATTCACTTTTCAGAAGAAAACGTTTCAACTCATCATCAATTCAGCAGCATGAAACGTAACTTTTTTTCAAAAATTCGAAATGCGTAGTATACTGATACCATACCACAGCAACAGCTGATCAAAATTGAACATACAAGTTCCCAGTTTTCAGGATTTCGCGGACAACATTGCACTTTGGACATTGTTTGAACTTAGATATGAACAAAATTTGGAATTTTCATACCTTTTTGTGGCGCTTTAAAGCCAATAACTTTAATTGGACTGAACCGTTCGATGGTATCCCGATTCAGGCAACTTCGGTCGAGGAAATGGAAGAAAAATGCTCACCTGTGAATGAAAAAAATGAACAAAAACAAATCAAAACATGAACCACATTTCATCATCATTTGCAGCATCGCAGGGCTGATCAATCATCGCATCAAATATACACTAAATGCACGATATCTGAAAATTGACTAAAAAAAACTGTTCGAAAATTTCTGACAAGAACGAGAAAAAAGTTATTCATATGAACCACATAACTATCAAATTATAAAAGAATTCCTAACACATAAAAACTGAAGAAAAAAAAATCCATTAATCCTTTCTGGGACTTTTTTGAGACATCTTTTGGACTTCAGAACTGGTGAAAAGCTCTGCAAAAAATAAAAAATAAAATCAGCAGGGTTTCTACTTCAGATTTTAATGACGAATTTTGTCTTTTCGTCTAGCAAAGCTAAATAATTAATTGAGAGGCGAAACGCTCGTAAAGTTTCCAACTCAATCTCCAGGTCTTGGTAAAATATTTCGGGAAAAATGGAACACAGTTCTTAGTACTGTACAATGAGCCTCATTTTCCCCTATAACGAATTTGTTTACATGACGATTAAAAATGTGACAAATTTGACGAGCAAAAACAGACGGTCATCGAAAAGCGGAGACCATAAATTTACGCTTTTCATCCGGAAAAAGACAAAGAAATTCTTCTTCCGCACGCAATTCAAAACCTGGCTTAAATCCTCAAAAATGTCTGAGAATTCACAGTTCATTGCTTCGGAATTATTCTCGTCCGTCACAATATTTTCTTTCCGGAGGGGAAAAAATACCTCTTCCGCTTCATTCCAACAAATAGTTGCATAACCAAACCTTCACATTTACCAATCAGGGATTCCTCCAAATAAATTTTCTTCCGCCCGAACACAACTTGAACGCTTTGAAGAAGATGGCGATTACTTTTCTATCGAAGTAGAAGACTAGAATATTTTAAGAACAAATCGTTATACCTAGGTTGTGAAGATAGAAATCGGTATGCCTTCTGTGAGAAAACCAAAAAATAAAATCCACTAATTTTCGAACAGCAAAATCTCTAGAAAAATCGAAACTCCAACCGATGATGCTAACAAATATAAACTGGAACTTGAACGTTTCTTCTAGCACAAAAGGAACAACTGTCAGATTATTTTCGAAAAAGGTAAAATTAGTAGATTTGGGATAGGCAAGTTTAATGGAGCTTTTGTGCACACCAAACTAATTCCTAATGATGTAATGCGACAAACGATATATTTGCACTTAGCGATTACGGCACTCTTTTTTTCCTTCAAAAAAAATCTCGTATACCGTATATACAGTACATTGTATCATATTCCGGCTTTCCAGGAAGACGACTGAAGTTTTAAATTTAAAGCCTATAAATTTTGAAATGCAATGCACAAGTTGAAGTCCGTAAAACCAAATTCAAGGCGCCGATAAAATTTCGAACAAAATTGCGTTCGCGTTCTTTCAAAGTTTTCATCGTTGCGCAATTCCCTTTTTCGTTCCTCATCGGTCCGAAACAGAAGATTTCAGACGATTCTCACTTATTGTTTCATGGTTTATTTTGCGAGTGAAAAAGAGGTCTGTGGCGTAATGAAGAAACAATGACAAAGGAGAAAAAAAATAAATCCCAACACCGTGGGGTATAGTGGGGCCCAGAGTGTTTGCGGAGCTGCCGGGGTCAGGTCGCGGCGGCAACTCTCCGAATAGTATTTACAGCGACGACGCAAAACACAAACAGAAAAAAAAGAGGGGTGGGTTCCTTTTGTTGCCTTTTTCCGAGTCCCCCCCTCTCCGCAATTTAATTTCAAAACCGAAAATGAAAAATGCGTTCAAAAGACCTCCAGTGGTTCTCACATAAGATTTCATGGAATTAATGTCTCTCCAACAAAAATGAGGTCACTAAAAAAGCAGCATCGCTCCTGAACTTTTTTTTCTACAAATAGTGACAATTTCTTGAACAACAACAAACTCAAGCATGAAAATGATTCATTTGACAATGCTGATCACTGCTATTTACTCCAGTTCAAGGGATTTTTTCTGAGCTGCTCATCAGTTCTGAAGTCCCAAAAAAAAACTAAGTAAGGACCCCGTGCATCTTTTTAAATGCGAAAAAATTTTCATCGTGAGAAAATTGCACGTAAATCGACATTCCCTGAGATGTTACAAGACTTCAACTCGCTGAACGACATTACGAAGCGTCACGCTTGCGTGTGAAAATTAATGATTGTGGGGACCCGCCCTAGATTGACCCAGCATGACCGGTATCGAAAAATAACATACAAAAAGGAGTTGATTTTAAAGACTATAAAGGATGCACAACTAAGGGTTGCAGAATTAAATTCTTACAATGCAGAAAAAAAAAATTGGCATTCGTGGGCTAACGACGATATTTGCGCGGAATGCCGTTGAAATGTATATAACCACTGAAGCCTTGTAATCCAATCGAGAAATCACAACATCAAGTACAGTATTCAATTTTCAGAAAAAAACGTTTCAACTCATCATCAATTCAGCAGCATGAAACGTAACTTTTTTTTTTTTTAAATTCGAAATGCGTATAGTATACTGATACCATATCACAGCAACAGCTGATCAAAATGGAATTAACATACAAGTTCCTAGTTTTCAGGATTTCGCGGACAACATTGCACTTTGGATATTGTTTAAACTTGGATATGAACAAAATTTGGAATTTTCATACCTTTTTGTGCCGCTTTAAAGCCAAGAAGTTTTATTGGACTGAACCGTTCGATGGTATCCCGATTCAGGCAACTTCGGTCGAGGAAATGGAACAAAAATGCTCACCTGTGAATGAAAAAAACAAACAAAAACAAATCAAAACATGAATCACATTTCATCATCATTTGCTGCATCGCAGGGCTGATCAATCATCGCATCAAATATGCGCTAAATGCACGATATCTGAAAATTGACTAAAAAAAACTGTTCGAAAATTTCTGACAAGAACGAGAAAAAAGTTATTCATCTGAACCACACAACTATAGAATTATAAACGAATTCCTAACGCATAAAAACTGAAGAAAAAATCCATTAATCCTTTCTGGGATTTTTTTGAAACATTTTTCGGACTTCAGAACTGATGAGCAGCTCTGCAGAAAATAAATTCAGCAGGGCTTCTACTTCAGATTTTAATGACGAATTTCGTCTTTTCGTCTAGCAAAGCTAAACAATTAATTGAGAGGCGAAACGCTCGTCAAGTTTCTATTAGTCTCCAGGATGGTCTTGGTAAAATATTTCGGGAAAAATGGAACACAGTTCATAGTACAATGAGCCTCATTTTCCCCTATAACGAATTTGTTTACATGACGATTAAAAATGTGACACATTTGACGAGCAAAAACAGACGGTCGGAAAGCGGAACGCATAAATTTACGCTTTCATCCGGAAAAAGACGAACAAATTCTTCTTCCGCTCGCAATTCAAAACCTGGCTTAAATCCTCAAAAATGTCTGAGAATTCACAGTTCATTGCTTCGGAATTATTCTCGTCCGTCACAATATTTTCTTTCCGGAGGGGAAAAAATACCTCTTCCGCTTCATTCCAACAAATAGTTGCATAACCAAACCTTCACATTTACCAATCAGGGATTCCTCCAAAATTTTCTTCCGCCCGAACACAACTTGAACGCTTTGAAGAAGATGGCGATTACTTTTCTATCGAAGTAGAAGACTAGAATATTTTAAGAACAAATCGTTATACCTAGGTTGTGAAGGTAGAAATCGGTATGCCTTCTGTGAGAAAACCAAAAAATAAAATCCACTAATTTTCGAACAGCAAAATCTCTAGAGAAATCGAAACTCCAACCGATGATGCTAACAAATATAAACTGGAACTTGAACGTTTCTTCTAGCACAAAATGAACAACTGTCAGATTATTTTCGAAAAAGGCAAAATTAGTAGATTTGGGATAGGCAAGTTTAATGGAGCTTTTGTGCACACCAAACTAATTTCTAATGATGTAATGCGACAAACGACATTTGCGCTTAGCGATTACGGCACTCTATTTTCCTTTTTTTTTAAATCTCGCATACCGTATATACAGTACATTGTATCATATTCCGGCTTTCCAGGAAGACGACTGAAGTTTTAAATTTAAAGCCTATAAATTTTAAAATGCAATGGACAAGTTGAAGTCCGTAAAACCAAATTCAAGGCGCCGATAAAATTGCGAACAAAATTGCGTTCGCGTTCTTTCAAAGTTTTCATCCTTGCGCAATTCCCTTTTTCGTTCCTCATCGGTCCGAAACAAAAGATTTCAGACGATTCTCACTTATTGTTTCCTGGTTTATTTTGCGAGTGAAAAAGCGGTCTGTGGCGTAATGAAGAAACAATGACAAAGGAGAAAAAAATAAATCCCAACACCGTGGGGTATTCACCCCGGGTCTCACAAACGCCTCGACGGCCCCAGTCCAGCGCCGCCGTTGAGAGGCTTATCATAAATGTCGCTGCTGCGTTTTGTGTTTGTCTTTTTTTTCTCCCCACCCAAGGAAAACAACGGAAATTTGACAAATTTTTCGCCTTTTACCAACATTAGCCGTAAGTGTATATATTTTCGAACGCTTCATGTATCGTGACTAACCCGTTTCCTTGGTCAGCGGCGCGGAAAATTTTCTCCATTCGGAACGCTTCTTTCTACGAACTGACATAAGGTCATTTGTGGGAGGCTTTTGTATATGCACGTGCGTGTTTTCTCCGAAAATATTACAGTCAAAAAATAAGCCCTCGCGCAATTTCAAGACATCACTCGTATTGAACGCTTTACCACTGAAAACCTTAATCATGATAAAATAAATTCACCTGAAAAATATTGCTGTCAAATAGAGGAATTTTTTTTTCAACTTGAAAAAAAAAATTATAACATACCTGGACCTGAAAAGGCTTCATTAAGATCTGCCGGATTCTTTTTGAGATATTTCCACACAAATGATCACGGAAGTGTCAGTTTTATTTAGAAGTTCAAATCTGGGTTCCCAACATTCCTAGTCATAAGAATTTCAAAAAATGAAAAAAACCCAGAATAAATAATGTACTGATTTTCCGCTGATAATTAGGAGACAAAATGCTTTAAAAAAACATACTTATCCGACTTGATGCTTCTGTGCTAGGTGCTACTATAAAACGTAAATATCTTTAAAGCAATCTTGTTGACAACGATTTTCTCTGTATAAATGGTCGCATAGGATTCCCTCCCCATTATATAGGGGTTCTCCATAAACAATTTATCTTTATAACGAATTAATTTCGTTGCAGAGAGAGTGCACCTATCGATATACAAGACCAGGTTTACATTTCGAAAAAAAAAAAATGGTGCAGATGTGTCGCGGCAATCGAATGCCAAAACATTTTAAATCCTAGGATTTACCCTGGATTTCCGACTGATCCTTAAAAATGCGAATAAAAATGAATACAGTACAGTACTTCATATAGTGAGAAAGACGAGAAAATCCAGAAGCAGCACGAGGAAATCCGGTACTAGTTCCGGTCTGCGGAAATGATCTATGCTCAACGTCGCATGTTGAGAAAATAATTACCGTTTCATCGCGCGGCAACCGAACAAAAAATCGAATTCATTTTTCCCGAAGTTTTGAAAAGAAGAGCACAGAGAAAAATGATGCAACGGGATGATTAATGCACTTAACCCTCTCCGTCATAAATCCTCCACCTTTCAACCCTAAACCTTGACTTCATGTTTTTTAAAAGTTATATTCTTCCTCTTCTTCCCTCCGGCCACTTGTCAATTTGAATGCCGTGCGGCGACGACAAAGTACGTCACTTGTCAGCAAGATAATACCTAATTACTCACCATCATTCTTGCCACTCCTTGAATCTTTAGCTTCGTAACCAAGGTTCTGAGGAGTATGATGACCATGTCATGAATCAAAAATTGTAATTCGTTGAAAAGAAACAAACTGTTTACGTTCAAACTTGCAGCGAAGGTTGCTATAGGGGAACAATGTCAGCTTTTTTAGTCGCCAGCACTGAGAATTCGCGATTGCAACAAAATCTATATCTTTTTGAAATTTCGGATTAAAGTGTATTCGGACTTCACACGTAAAGGACAAAAAGAAACTGAACTTTCGTTGAATTTAGTCTCGCATTTCGGAAAATGCAGTCCTTTACATCCAGTATTTAATAAAAAAGGACCACTGTGTACAAGGGAAATCGAACTTCAGAGACTTGACGAAAGTTCACAATCAATGCTGTTATTTTTTCGCTTCCATATTCAATAATCTTTACAAGCTGACAGTTTCCGTATTTCAGAAAAAATGAGTTGAAGTGCTGCACGAATTCTTGAATCGAAGGTTTTCTTAGTTGTTTAAAAGCAGAGATAGTTTCTAAAAAAAACTGTTCTGGTAAAAAATGAAGGGCAACTTATGAAGTTTCTCACAGGTTCAAACTTGTAATTTGTCAATATTGTCATCACGTATCACAAATTCTTAGCTAACGAATGTTTCATTTTTATTTCAACGCCGGAAATTTCCATCAGCGAACGTTTTCCATTATATTTCAACAGGAACTATCGAAGTGCAAACGAATACTGAAAAGAAAAAAACGTCGAAGAAAAAACTGCGCCAATTTTGGTCAGCTCCTCAAGTGTCTGAGGGTTTGAGTAATCTTGTATTTCATTGCTTACTGTATTGTTTATTATCATTATTGAAGGTATTATATTTATTTTTCAACTTCAATAAAATCCATCAGTAGCCCAGGACTTCCCATGATTAAAAAAACATTTATTCAAGGGCAGAACGGATTTTCGAAACGAAGGTCTTCTTGCGTGCAATAAGCAGCTGTGACATCGTTTTCTCTTCTCGCTCTCTCTCCATCTCTATACATACCCATTACACACACGGGAAACGGTGACAATCATCAAACCTTTGAGCAATCAACGTCCCACCCGGCACAAAACCCGGTTTCACGCGCATGCGATTAATTCAATTACGCAAGTGTGGACGACGACGACGACGACGGCGATGGATGAATAAAAATTCCACGCACCGATCAAAAGAACAGGTTACGATTCAAAAAATTAGTCAGATAATAAAATAGGGGAAAGATGAATGAATAAATAAACTTCAGAAAAGAGAATAATATGAAAAGAATTGGGAGAGGGCTTGACGATGATAGGAAACGTGGTTTTTCGCTCAAGGGGTGCGCAGAGGTTGCGCCAGTGGAACTGTAGTAAGCGACTTGCGCAAGGTGCGGCTGTGTACGGGGCTTCACCGGCCTACTGCTACTGCTGTTAGCCTTAATGCTGCGTGGCCCAGGGTGTCGACGCGAGTGTCAACGGTTTCCCCTCGACTCCCTCCAATTGTGTTCACGGTAATCCGAGTGACGATCATCCCCTTTCTCATTTTCTACACGTATATAACCGGGTCCTCGAATGAGCATCAGCGAGAGAAAAAAATGCCAGGAACGAAGAAAAACAATCGGCATCAGGTTAAAACTGAATGAATGACAATCGGCGAAATAGACGAAAGGCCTAATCTGGGCGATATTTCCTTCCGGGTCATGATGCCAGTAATTTTTTCGACACATATTTGAGGACTAATGTAATCATGAAGACAGTGATGTTTAACCAGTTTATGGCGGACGGAATGAGCATGAACATATGCCTTCAGAACTGTAGAATGAAAATCAAAGATAGAACAGCAAGACTCAGTTTCCCTGTTACCGAAATTCATTTCCATCGTTGAACCTTGTGTGGCATGTTCTCGAAATGCACAATAGTGAGGACTGAGGGTTAAATTACACATAAGCAAGGTGTGATTATTGATCACTTCATAGCTAGCACATTTCAGCGACACGTTTTCATGAAGAATCGAATCAAACCTTTCGAGTGAAAATATGCAGAACCGAGGCAACGCTAATTTTCAATCGTCAGTTGCGACATCTCCGTCGCTAATCTAATCTTTTTCTGGCATTTTCTTCCGATTTGTATTACAGCATTCATAGGTACAAATGAACAAGGTGTCATTCCTAAAACAGCCTATAGAAAACATAATCAAACGAAAAATGTCTTAACACGTTTATGACGAGATGATATGCCAAAATTAGAAGTTCGGAAATTGACGCTAGAAAATAATATTCGATTTTTCTTTCTACTATTTTAGGCCTTCCCTTACATGACATTTTCTATCGTCGTTCATTTTACGACTAATTTATTCCTCATTTATAATTCGTGACAAGTTGTTACAAACTGGAATGAAAAAAAACAGACCGGAGTCGTCGATTGAGATGCAGGAAGTTATTTCTTTTCTAACGCTAGCGACATTTTTTTACCGCTCCGATTTTATTTCCGTCATTTCTTATCTACAGCGTTTGCCAAATTCAGACCACATGACCAAAGAAGAGCATAGACGATGAAAGTCGTACTTATAGTCGCAATATTGATGGAAATTCGACCCAATGGACAAGGTCAATCAATTTAAAAACAAAATTTGACCAAAACAGAACAGTTCAATCACGACAAAACTGAATACTTTCCGAATATTTTTCGCAACGCTGCCAAACCTTATTAAAAATTTTGGAAAATCAGTAATTTAAAATTGTGCATATCGAACCAAGGTTAATTCTTCTGATGTTAGCTAATCGCACGATTTTACAGCCTTTTTCTTACACTTGGCCATTTTACACCGGAGTATAAATTAGAAAAAATAAACTGAGATGTACTCGGTTTCAAATCTCTCGGGTGTTCTTTGCTTTCAAGTATTGTACTGAACATCAGTTTATCTTCGCAAGAATGAATCAATAAATAAGGTATATAGAATAACCTTTGGATTTTCTCGTCGTTTTTATTTTTATAACTTATTTGCGGCATTCCTCGCGAGCCTGCATGAAAGGCCTCGAGGGATGTGGCACCCAATTATACCACGACTACAAAGCTACTAACCCGGCATTCTAAGCAAGCATAATCATGCATCGACAAAGACCAGAACGATGCGGCATTCCTCGCGAGCCTGCATGAAAGGCCTCGAGGGATGTGGCACCCAATTATACCACGACTACAAAGCTACTAACCCGGCATTCTAAGCAAGCATAATCATGCATCGACAAAGACCAGAACGAGTTTTTCCCCTCCCGACTTGTCAGGTATAAGCTGACAGACCGACAAAAACCCCGGGACACAAGCAACCCGAATCACACGCGGCAGCCGATTTTGTCCAGCTTCCCGACACACCCCCTTTTTCGCCTCGGAGACCCTCCATTGCTGGCATGGATATACTGTACCCGTATCTGTTCGATTATTACGCGAACCTTTTTTTTTCTTAAACTTGAGAAAAAGGGGGGGGGGGCGTGTCATGAGCGGGGATATATTTTTTTTCAAGTTTCAGAAATTTCGGTTTACATCATACTTGATTCCAACAGGACATTTTGGACCAGTTTCAACAGACAAATTATTCTTTTGGAAGCCCGATCAAATCAGTGGAATTCATATCTAAATTAAAATTCGAGTGTTCTTATTTTTGAAATACTGTGGTTTTAAAGTCGCTCAAAAAAAAAAAATGCGGCACGCTAGTTCTTTCTCGGGGATGGGATTTCCTCGAGAGATTTTCACCTGAAAAACCTGGGTGCGTGTCCTGCTCCAGGACGCGTGGTACTCGAGTAAATACGGTACTGTATAAAATAAAGAGTTCCAGTTGAACAGAATGCAACGAATGTATATACTGAGAGAAACAGCAGCTGTAAGTACAACAACAACAACAACAACAACAATAAAAAAGAAAGGGGGGGTGGGGGCAGCAGAAGAGGATGAAAAATAGATCAGGCGGGCCCTAGCTTCCACTCATACTTAGAGAGCAGCCGGGGGCGGCGTTGCCGGCGGCATGCGCATGCACATATTATTTTGCGAAGTGGAAGGGGCGGGGTTAGTTAGGCGTTCCGCCCCTACTCTACGACCGCAGATACAATTAACGCGACTTATCCAAGGTTAACCTTCCTTCGAGGCTTTGCCTCAAGATGATGACTGATCCCGTGGCGTCCCCGCCGCCACGTATATACACGGGACTCGGGGAAGCGTCAATTTCAAGGCGTACCGCGTGACACCGGCATTAACGATTGGTTTGGTAAGGTACCGCGTTTACCGTACAGTATAAAATAAATAAGCTGAAAAAAAAATCATGTCGTGTCTTGGGGAAAAAATATACAGATCAATTTTTAGACGGTTTTTTCTTGTTGAATTGAAGTGCGTACAAGGTTCGCAGGTAGTGCGAGTGAAGTACGAGATAAAAAAAACATTTGAAATACGAATTTTTGAAGCAGCTTCAAGGCGTAACGCGTGATACAAGCATTAACGATTGGTTTGGTAAGGTACCGCGTTTACCGTA
This sequence comes from Notodromas monacha, assembly GCA_905338405.1. Classification (NCBI taxonomy): domain Eukaryota; kingdom Metazoa; phylum Arthropoda; class Ostracoda; order Podocopida; family Cyprididae; genus Notodromas; species Notodromas monacha. Next base: position 36,627 of record CAJPEX010001319.1, on the reverse strand, counting down.
CCGTATAAAATAAAAAAGCTGGAAAAAATCATGTCGCGTCCTACGCAGATATACATGTCAATTTAATCTGCCCAAAAACAAATTAACCTCACGCATGTTCCAAGCGTTTATCGCGCTCACTTCATGCTCTATTTTTCGTAAACTTTACGTTTAAAAACTTCGTCGAAGTTTTTCCGCATGGCGCAATGTGCACTGGCATCAACGACTGGTTCGGTAAGGTACCGAGTTTACCGTACCCTATGAGAGGAAAAGAGAAAAAAAGCTGGAAAAAAATCAGGTCGCGTCTTAGGCAAATATACAGATCGATAATTAGACGGGTTTTTTTGTTTAATTGGAGTGCGTACAAGGTTCGCAGGTAGTGCGAGTGAAGTACGAGATTAAAAGCATTTGAAATGCAAATTTTTGAAGCAGCTTCAAAAAGGCGTACCGCTTTACACAGGCATCAACGACTGGTTTGGTAAGGTACCGCGTTTACCGTACCCTTCAAAATATGTAAAAAAAAAAAAAAGGCAAACGAATTTAGGCAGAATCTTATACAAATACAGTACACTCCAGTATTTCGACGGTTCCTTTCATTTGGGTGAAAATGAAAAATCTAGGAACATCTTAGCATCAAAGGCATCTTCAATTCGAATGCTCATCGCTTCTCCGCAGAACACTTTCCAAAAAATTGAACCCACTTGAATGAATATTATCTCATGAGCTCAATAATCCTACCACCAAGGATGATCCAAACTAAATATAAAAAATGCAATTGAGTGAAAGGTCCGGTGAAAGTTTTCCTTTTTCAATCACAGTACTGTACTTTGCCAACGTCGTCCAAATATTGTTCACGAGGTTGATTTTTAGTTGAAGGAATTCAATGACATAATCACCCAATATCCTCATTAATTTAGCGGCTGATAGTTCACGTGCACAGCATAGAACAGAAAGTAGCAGTTCCGGACTGTCGCTTTTTCCAGAATTCAACAACAATAATACTGTACAATAATCTCAAAATTACTGCAGGATTTATCATACTGTACAAATTAATAAATTTCTCAAGATACGAAAACATGCGACACTCGAGTTGCTCTAGGCTCTAGGGTACCCATTTCAGAAAGGCTTACACGGTGCATTGCTTTCGGAAGTGATTTTATCCCACGTGTTCTACAAGAGTTCAACAGCGCATAAATATTGTAGATGGTTCATGTGGAAATGTCGGGCATTCTGTCAGCCCACGTTGCACCATGTATGTGCAGGAGTTGCTAATTAGACGGGTTTTTGTTTAATTGGAGTGCGTACAAGGTTCGCAAATAGCGCGAGTGAAGTACGAGATAAAAAGCATTTGAAATGCAAATTTTTGAAGCAGCTTCAAAAAGGCGTACCGCGTTACACTGGCATCAACGACTGGTTCGGTAAGGTACCGGGTTTACCGTACCCTATGAAAGAAAAAGAAAGAAAAAAGCTGGAAAAAAATCAGGTCGCGTCTTAGGCAAATATACAGATCGATAATTAGACGGGTTTTTTTGTTTAATTGAAGTGCGTACAAGGTTCACAGTTAGTGCGAGTGAAGTACGAGATAAAAAGCACTTGAAATACAAATTTTTGAAGCAGCTTCAAAAAGGCATACCGCGTGACATGGGCATCAACGACTGGTTTAGTAAGGTACCGCGTTTACAGTACCCTTCAAAATATGTAAAAAAAAAAACAAATAAATAAAAATTTAGGCCGAATTTTATATAAATAAAGTACACTCCGATGGTTCCTTTCATTTGGGTGAACGTGAAAAATCTAGGAACATCTTAGAATCGAAGGCATTTTCAATTCGAATATTCGAATGCTCATTGCTTCTCCGCAGAGCACTTCCCAAAAAATTGAACCCACTTGAATGAATATTATCTCATGAACTCAATCATCTTACCACCAAGAATGATCCAAACTAAATGTAAAAAAAACCAATTGAGTGAAAATCAAAATCAATTGCCAACGTCGTCCAAATATTGTTCGCGAAGTTGATTTTTAGTTGAAAGAAATCAATGACATAATCACCCAATATCCCCATTAATTTAGCGGTTGATAGTCCACGTGCACAGCATGGAACGGAAAGTAACATTTCCGGACTGTCGCTTTTTCCAGAATTCAACAACCATAATACTGTACAAATAATCTCAAAGCTACTGCAGGATTTCTCATACTGTACAAATTAATAAATTTCTCAAGATACGAAAACATGCGACACTCGAGTTGCTCTAGGCTCTGGGGTACCCATTTCAGACAGGCTTACACGGTGCATTGTAAAGCCTTCACTAAAATAGGGTGCACAAGATGTTCTCAAGTTGTCGCGTATTTATAACATCTACCAAGTACACCTTTACAGCCCGTAAGACAGTCGGGTGCAACGTGGTACATACACGTCCTCAACGAAGCCTTCTTTTTTTTTTTTTTGTGCCCTCACGTTAATTAGACTGAACGCGGTAAGTTCAACAGTCAGCTTTCTTCTTTTTTTACAGCCTTCACTCGAGTACTTTCCCGAGCGCACCATCCAAAGCAAATCCCCGCCATTTACGGTCACACACAAAGACAATCCCAGTTACTTCGGTACCGTTTCAGATCCATTATCGAGGCGTTCAATACTAAAGGTCCTGCATAATTCGTCTTCTGCTCGGGCGACAGCGATTAGGCGCCGGAGACAGTTGAAATGGCCTCAACGCTTCCCGTAGGCTATGTCGCCGCCACCGCCAGTAATGCAAGAGCATTACTGAAAAGAACGACGACGTCGACGACGCCCCGACCTTAGAAAAACGTCACGCCCGGCTACAGCATACTTTTCCGCCTCGACAGCGACACAAACTTCGGTCGCACGCCACAATTATTCTCCCACACTCCTTATTAGGCACTTGTGTTTCGAATGCAGAAAAAGGGAAAGTATTCTCTCTGTAGACTTGAAAATAAAACCGCACTCCGAAGAAAAGTCAGAAAGTGCTACGAATGACAATGTATTAACTTTGCTTCAAAAGGATCCTCTAACTTTTTAGTTTGTTGTGCAAAGTCGCAATTCTTATTGTAAAGTGTTTTTATTGCAGATCATGATCGAACTAACAGTGTTATTTTCGTATTTACGTTTCAAGAGCCGAAGGAGTACTTCGACGTCGAATTTTGCTCACTAGTGCATCCAATTGAATAAAATACCTCTAAAAAAAATGTATGAGGTACACCAGAAAAAAATCACGCTAATAAATATCATTATCGAAAACTTTTTCTGAAGATTATAGAAAATATTTCAATCGCTGAATTTCACTCGCTACTCAGTCGTTTGCATGAATTTAAATTTTTTTAATGTTGCCGAAATTTATCCAAATCACGTCGCACCAGGATTTTCATCTGAGAGTGCGACAAATGCTCTGAAATGCATCTTTCGAATAATTTCCAAGTCTTGGTTTTTGATCGTGAATCAGGAATGAATCTCAAATTTATGTCAACCGTTGAATCGCAGAATGGATAAAATAAAATTTTTTATGAATATCGTAGCTTGAAACTCGTGTCAAAATGCGGCAACAAATGCCGAGTCTCCCGTCGATGTCGTTCGCCGTCGATCACCGCAACGGCGGCGTCGAAGCGCCCACGCACTCGGGTCTCGGAATGCCGCCCAAGTTAAATTAATAATCGGGTTATCATCTTTTTTTCTTGGGCCCATAGTTTATTTTCCTTGCCGTTAAAAAAAAAAGTTATTCGCAAGCAACACATTTGCGAATTCTTCAAGGCTGGCAAAACTTTTCTTCTCAAATACCATCAAGGAATGCAATTTGCAGAAAAGCTTATGCCGCATGCGTGCTTTTTCTTGGCGAAAATTCATTTGGGAAAAAAATACTGAGAGAAATGAAAATCTTTCTGACAGGCTGATCTAAAAAATAGTTTCAGATTCCCCTTTAATTTTAATACAGAGTACACAGAAACATAATGTCATCAGAATCAACATGGCTCCGTCGCTGCGGCTTTCTATCAATTAAAAAATATCGTCATTTTCTGTTAGATTTCAACAAATAACGAAATTTATGATACAATATAGCATTCCAAACGAAGTTGTAAACAAGAGTCGAAACTCGATTTTTTGCGAGACGTGTATTTCCCGCTCGAGATTCTTGACGTCAAAATATCCCGTTAAAAATTCCCTTTCTACAATGGCATTTTAATCGAAAAAAAAAACACAATACAACCAACGATTCTTGATATTTTTGCGGAATTGCAACAGTTCACTGTAAAATTATTCCCAGCAAAAAGAGAAGAAAACTCTCATAGACAGGATCTTTTTCAGTAAAAAAAAAATCGATGGAACTCATTGTTTCCAGTCGGAGATTGTCGACATCAAAAATCGCATGAAAAATTCCACGCCCACTGCAGCATTTCCAATAAAAAAGAATTACTACCTTCATTGCAAAGAATTATTATTGCGGCACATAATTTCTTATCGAAGGCGGAATTCTTTTTCAAGACAAACCTGTGGTATTTTTGTACAGAAAATTGAAACGATTTTTCTAACGCATGCTGTAATAAGACGCTCCTAGATAGAATTCAATTTTTT